>LUCM01004099.1:63368-127654 GCA_008360955.1 Fasciolopsis buskii
TTAGCACAGTATAAAGCACAGCCGGCAAAGGTACCAGATATTCCGCTCTTAATTAGCCTGACAGAAGCTATCATTGATCTAGATGAAACCTACGAACTTGGGCTAGGCTTGCAGTTTATGGCTGAGTCTTTACTGCGCTCATTTTTGATATTCATTCTCACCTTTCTTTACCCCACTCTCTCGCACGATCACGCTAACAATTTATTTGACCACCTCTTCCGTTTTTACTGGATGTATCCTCGTTACCGTTGGCATAGGTAACTGACCATTCAGCCGTTCCCAACGTGGGCTGACCAAAATGTCAACATACTATTTGATGGATCAATGCTCCCATCACACTCCGTGATTTTAAACAACTTCAGCCTGTATAGTATACCCATCTCATGTCATCTTATCCCCTCTACTGGTTTGTTGATTCTGAATAGGCCGCTCTTGGTAAACCCAAACCTAAAATATACCCCCAAAACTGCTACCATGGCTTAAGTCTAGTTAACGCATTCTACGGAATAGAAGTACTATGTTGCAGGTATGTTGTCGCGCTCCAATAATTATCATAACGCCAAGCTGGCACTCAGGCCAGACTATTTCTCTCTTTACCGTTTCATATCTCGCACTAGGAATAGATGCGCTTTTACCGGTTCCGTCCTGTTAATGGCAATTCCAGATCTGCTATCCTTTTACCCTTGCTAGGAACCTGCTAGCTAGAACTGGCGCTCAAGTACTGGTCCGTTCAACCAAAACTACACCGATGATCGTCTTGGATATTCCAACTCTGACGGATCCTTACGATTGGCAAAACTTCGATTGCTACTGTATCCGGAACGGCTCGCGCACCTCATATTCCTCACCCGTACTGCTGACTAAAATCAAAAGCTGCGGCAACGAAAATGACAGCATAGAGAACGTCCTTGGCTAGTTTATTCAAGGAATGATTTTACACAAAATTTCTCTTATCTGTCGCACCACCCTGTACAGCTAACCGCCATCCGCATGTAAGTACAATCACTAACTTTGAGAATTCCATATTCAAAGTTTCATAAAATATCCTTCAGAGAGTTTGAGACAATTTTGAGAGTTTTCCTTCTCATTCAGCTTATTATCGGCCGTTTAATGTTGTCAAACGCGAGTATCTTATTCACTTTGCATGACGTTCAGCCTGGTAATCCCTACTTCCGTTCAACTATCGTGTTACCATTGCTTTTCATCCTCTCGGCCGAACTTTTCCGTCCATTACGTAACATTCGTTTCGGGTAGGGACTCAGGCCATATCTCGACATCCACCGTTGAACTCCGGTCATGTTTTGCACCAGAGATGTGCATATTTTGGCGCACTTAAACACGAGATGACTCCTAGTCCGCAAGCTAACGGTGTAGTGGAAAGATTTCACCGGCAGCTAAAAGCTGCACTGCGAGCCGGAGCCAACATGCTTTGGGGCGAAGTTTTACCGTCAGCACTTTTAAGCCCTCGGAGATCCTTTAAAGAAGAAATGCGACCAGAACAAATGAGCTTTTGTTTGGCTGTTCGCTTCACCTCCCCGGAGAACTGGTGGCTCCGTCGAAACCTACACACTTATGGTGACTATGTAAAACGTCTCGCACAATGCACGCGAACGCCTCATGCCAATCAACCACGGGATCAACGACCTTCGGGATGTATTTCAACCGCCTAGACTATCTCAAGTGACGTTTTCATGCATGTTACAGTGTTCGACCACCGTTACAACCATCGTACGCCGGCCCATTTTGCGCGACAAAACGCGGCCCTAAAAAGTTCATTTTGATCGTTGCCGGCCGACAGTACACGGTATCTATCGATCGCATCAAACCTGTCACTATGGAATGCGTACTGAATGACAGACAACCCTCATCTCATGAGCCCAGTCCAGCTACTACCAGCGATGACCCTGAAGACTCCTGGTGGGGCCGAAGCCACAACGAGACCAACCACACCAGAAGCACCTGATATGCGAAGCAGCCGCAACGGCCGCAAAGTAAAGCAATCCGCTCGTTTTTCTGATTTTGTAACTGTCTTCACATATGATAACGCATAACCGTACTTAAAAGGATAACACACGTTTGTCGCGGTAATCTATGCGCTGATGGACATTTCGCTCCCAATGTTGCACCGACAATGACAGTGTCGACCGCTGTTAAGCGTCCGCCACCAAACTGAACATCCACCTTTGCGCACAAGCACCATTTCCCAAAGGGACCCCTGGTACCGAGGCGGCTCCACTAACCCTTGGCAGAACAACCCCATTCCCATGGTCGACATAATGCACATACCAGAGTACGAAGGCAACCCCAGTTCAGACGCTCGTTTTTAACCACTTCTGACGAATATTGTGGACAAGGGTGAGACCCATGTGCGCGGGAGGCGATTAGATCATCCACCGTTTTGACCGACGCACATCAGGCGAGCAGCTCGGATCCAGCGGTGTGCGCCCAGTGAGCAAAAGCGCTCCGAAATAGTCCCCAAACAACTCCTTATAGATTGCAAAACCGACCCCAAAACGGGCACTGTGCAACAACCAAGGGTCGCTTTGTGGACTATTTTGCAAAACGTCGGTAAACATCTGGGCATGCAGTTGCGACATCCATCTACCAAATCTCCCAACAAAAACTCACTAAGACTCTAATATAAAAGCCAGCACAAAGAAATCCTATGACGTGCAACCTCAATCTAAATGCGAGTTAAGGACGACCATGCTTTCTTTGAGTCGATCTGTATACCCAACTGTCCTTTCCTAACGCAACGGTATGCAGCGAAACAAAATAAGACCAGCGTTGATATTTGAAAACGTATTAAAATATCAACTCAACAATGTACATGAAATGCTGTCCGGCTGCGTAATTGTTTTAGTCCATTGACGTTTGAGCAGTCGTTTGCGATTCTTCCATATCCTTAAATGAAAGGAAACTAGGCATTAACTTGGTGAATTTAGCTGAGTATATCTGGCCATTTATTTGCTTAAACCATGGGTAATTTTGCTAACGATGACATTACTACTCCATATTCATTTATCCACTAACGATCGAGAAAACAAGAAATAGGCAACCATCTGAAGAATAACAAATCTGCATTGTGCAATCATCACATGGTGACAGAATACGCTGTTCATTAATGGACAATGTCTCACCTAGTCAGAGGAATATTGGACACCACCAGTCAGCAAAAATGCCCTCCAAGCGCCCCGAAACATACCCCAAAGTGACCCTGAGTCATTCCAGAATGCTCCTGCAAATACTTTTCAATCTGGAAAACAATGGGAAATTGGCATTATTACTTTATTGTATTGATGGAGGATGTTTATGTTACCAATATAGACTGATAGTAGCAAACATCATACGGGATTGCATAAATGAAGTTGTGCGGCATGTACATGTGAGACTGAAAGGTATGTGTGTCGTCGTTGTTTTAATTTCGGATACATATCTCTTTTATTAATGAATATCACTTTAAGGCACCTAGTGGATGACTCATCTTTGTCAAGGGACAACGAACAACAATGATCGGAGTTTCTGAGGTCGTCTTGAGTGGAATAGCTGCAGTGTTAGACGCACCGCCTCATCTTTTCTCGTACTGTTTGTACGGTAGCTCCTGGGTACCCTATACGGTAAGCAACATATAGAGGTTAGAGGCAACACGAAGGTGAGCTTACCTATTACCAACGCACAAAATTTCGTGCCAGAAAAAGCCGTTTTCTCGTGGGCACCTTTCATGTTCAGCTGACTCAGGACGGATGTTATCATTACTTGAGGCATGACATCGCGGTTTTCATCACCGAATGTTCATGCCCGTATGTTCATGAAAATTTGACCTTAAGAATTAATAGATTCTTAAGTGCAACGTACTCCACGATCGTAATATTGGTTCTGGTTGCTTCCACTGATAAATGCATTTGCAACGTTGTTTGACGCATGTCAGAAAACACTGATATCGCAGAAACCAAGTCTGTTTACAGCAAAATTTTAATCCCAGAGTGTAACTGACCTTTAACGTCCATTTTAGTGCTTTGTGTTCGGACCAGGGTTTCTAAGCTGAAAGCTAAAACTACATATTGTCACTAGGAGAAAGATCTAATTTACGGGTGTCCTGTGCCTTATTATTCAAACAAGAATCATGTGCTCAGCTGGTCGACGCGGCAACGTACTCAGTTTCCTCCTCCATTTCCTGGTCACTACAATCACTTAGCGACAGAACACTGTTTTACCTGCAAAACATTCCCGATATGTCAGGTGCTTCATTTGCATTTACCAAACGTGCTCCCATTAAATCTCCACAGATTACGTCTGAGCCAAGAGACGTTGTGAACAACGAAAAGCTTAAGAATCCCCCATTGGTTATAGTCTAAGGGCTGCAGTAGTTCTACCTGGGTGGGAGCGACCCTCAGAGCTTCCTTTCTTTTTTCCATGTCGATGTTCTGGAGTGAACACTTACATAAACACGACTTGGGGCTATTCGCAGACTCATTTCTTGCCGTAATATTTATAATGAAATTCCTAGACAGCGGGGACCTACATCGAAATTGATATCGTACATTCTTTACATGAACAAAAGGGAAGAAACAAACTCCAAAATGAAATGACAGAGGAAAATAGTTTAGGCAAAGATGTCCGGTCAACCAACTTAAACATGAATCTAACAAGCAAGTTATGTAACTGAATCTTTAAAAATAATGTTCCTTCATTTAAGTAGGTTTCGTAAACCAGGAAATGTCATTCTCAGCGGATACCATCTAGGTGATCCACAATAATATATGTCAGACAACAAGTAAGTTTTAGGATTGCGAGAGCTTAATGAAGCACTCAGTGGTAAAAGTAATTTGTAAGAATAAGTCTAGCCCAAATCTTACATTTATGTTCAAATAAATACTTCTGTAGACCGGACTGTCGTAACGCGAATCTCGTATTAAATTTTGCTTGGCCTTAACCTTTGTGACCACTTGGGCGTCACGCTCACTCGGCTCCGTACGATTGCAATACTGGCAACCCCGACACTTGACAGGTACAAGGAAAAGACAGACGAAAGCGGTAGCAAGTTGAGTATATTTTGATAGGAGCGTGAGAGCTGGGCGTGCGTGAGCAACGCACAAGTAGCGACCGTACTTGGCGGTCAAATTTCGGTTAAACAAGCTATCCGGAGGAACAAATCCATATTCCGCTACACTTCGGTTTCAGTAATTACAGTCCACAAGATACCGTCGTACACAAGTAACACGTGTTCACGCAATCAATAAAGAAGCCCACTTATCCATTCGATAAAAAATGACGAAAACCGTAACCACAACAGCGTAACTCACGCGCAGCAAGCGATCACCAATAGGTCATGAGACTTAATGACCTTCACAATTAGACCTTATTGAAACTGCGTAGTAAGACTCGCCAGAACCGCAGAGGCCTCAAAGACCATTTCTTTGTTAATTCTATAAACTAGGAATTTTTGAGAGGAAATCATTAGCTATGGCCTATTCATGCAGTTATTTATCAGCGTTTCCTAGAGTTACCAACGGCGGCGCACAAAATATGAAATTATTAATATACTTTGCGCCTCAGCCTTCGAAGAAAAATAAGAACTCGACATGTTCAGCTTAAGAATTTGCCAGTAAAAATGCCAAAATCGCCTGACGTAATGCCACTTTGCAAAGCGATCCCTAGCGGACCTTTTGGGGGCGTTTTAGTGCCCCCCTGTGCCCAGTGAGCGGGCACAGCCAGACCGGGAGATAACACCTCATGCGTTCACCTCCTGCTGGTATTTTTCAGGTTGGGCGTCCGGCTCAAGATCAGCTCCCAAAAGCAACACCCACGGGACCACCAAAGGAGTGGCCCATTTTTTTCCATTGGCGAGCAAGGCCAAAGCTCCAAGACATCCGCCAGTTTCCGGCTTGTTCTGCATGGACCCAATCGAAGCCCTTCTGCGACAGTTCTCTAGGAGGAGGCCCTTGTAGCGGGACATGGATTTGTTCAAACGGATTGCTTGTTATCCGAATGTTAGCCGCTCAGAGCGATCGCCATTTGCGCGTTGCTCACGCACGCCCAGCTCGCAGGCTCCTGTTAAAATATACTTAACCTCCTACCTCTTCCGACTGTCTTTTCCTTGTACCGGTCAAGTTTCAGGGTTGTCAGTAGTGCAATCGTATGAAGCCGAGTAAGCGTGACGCACAAGTGGTCACAAAAGTTATGGGCAAGCAAACGTGTTGTGAGATCCGCGTTAAGACAAACGGTCTCACGTATGTCACTGCTAATAGATTTTTCGCAGAGATTTAAACGTAGTAGTCAAGTGGGGGAAGTGTAGGTATATATGTATATACGCAGAGATATATACATACATATTGCTGAACAGAATTATTTTATTAAACGAGACGTTCCATGACCTTACGCGTATCAACTGTTGGGAAGGATATTTTAGACTCACGCTAGTGAAGAATTCATCATGTATCTCTTTTTCGACATCCCCGTATCTTTACAGACAGTGACGTGTTTTCTCCCGGATATACTGGACCGTATTGCTCTCATGATGTTTACAAGAGATGACGTCCACAAACCTTCATATGAAATAGCGCAAATCACCCATCACTAAAGAATACACTTTCATTCCGAGAAAAGTGGTTCTCCTCTGTGCCCCTTTCCTGTTCAGTTTCCCCATGGTAGACGATATCACTAACCGCTCCAGCATTTGCTGTCACCATACGCAACTCCGGACACGTTTCGCAATAATAACCTAAAAGTGGAGCAATTGGCAGTTGTGTCATTACCACTTGGTTATAAAAATCTGGTCTCTTTAACCGTTCATTCGATTCTACAAATGCGACATACTTCTCCCAGGTATTGAAGTTGTTTGGGATCATTATGAACAGGTAGTGCTAGATATTCGCCATTTAATCTAGTATCTTTGACAGTGATTCTTGTAGAGAAGACGTGGCAGCTAGGACTTTTCAATATCCTGATTGCAACACAGTCAATTGTTCTATAAAATTTTCCCAAATGGGATTCTTATCTTAAGTATAAACCTCTCCAGTCTGTTTACAGGCATGCACGATGGAACATGGGATACCTTGGAAGAATGATGATTTTGCACGAGACATGGTCTACTAACTAGAAAGTTATGATTCGGACTGACCATAGATGTCGAGGTGACTTGTTGAACACTAAGACCATCTCTGCTTGACTGCGTCAAGATATGTTGATGCTTCCTTACTTGGCAAAGTGAGAAACAGTGACTGTAAAATCTGAGTTTTTAGTGATGATTTGGATAGAAAGGATGATATAACATTCGGATCCGGTGGCTCTGAAAGCAGCTTTTAAGTCTTTTTGGTAAGCGACTTGAACCGCCATCACTTTTGCGGTCCGCTAACACTATTGGTTTGCAGCAAATAGAACAGCCACAACCATGTACAGGACCTACAAGGGACGTTCCACGTGACGAGTCAAAACAACAAGGGCATTTGAAGAACGTAGCTGGGAAAATTTCTCAAGTAATAACTGCAGCTTCACAGCTTGATCGTTATTATCCATAAGCAGTCGTTAAATCGAAGAGATGTTACCATACCTAGACTTTAACTCACCGTCACTTTTACTGTTTCCATTACCGGGAGGTAGCAGTCCATCTTGTATCAGACGCTCCGCTTTCGAGACGACAGCTGATGGCCACAAGAAAGCCAAAGTTGCTAGGGCGATCAGTGGAACAAAGACATTCCGTCACTATGAAGCTGAATAGCTACGTCGTGCCTAGGTTCATTGGCAACAGATTCGGGCTGAATACACTCGTCCAGCCCGACGTGCGCATATTTCCCGAACCCACCAGTCTCTTCCATGTTTCACGTGGCGAACCCAGCAATGTTCGGGGATCCAACAGTAACTCAGGGTGAATCTACCGAAACGCCCGAGGCATTAGTGTCATTGTGGTCAAAGAAGTGTGCATTTGCACAGCTGCTTGTCAGGCTTTCGAAAGAGCTGATTGCTTTAGCATCAAATCAGATCGACAGTAACGTAAATCATGCAGGTGAAAGTAACAAACCCTCTAACTCCACCATCTTCCTTGTTGTGGCACTGCATGGACTTACTTCACAAATGGCTGTGACCAACAATGAGAAAACTTCAAAGTTAAGTTCATCATGCATTGTATCGTACATCCAAGAGTTTCCATTAGATTAGGAAGATCCTGACGCAAAAATGACATCATCATGCCCATTTCTGACTATTGTTTTACCACAGATTAGTGATGTTTGCTCATAGAAGCCGTTGAGTACATTTGGTGGATCACCGTCTTCATCATCACGTTCACTCAACGCAATTGTGCTTTCTTGTGTCGTCGTGGATATACTAGCATTCTGGCTTATGCCCAGTTAGTTGACGCCAAAAGGATGCATAACCATCCATGCGCGCTATCCACTGATGGAAATCTGATGGCTGTAAACCGCACGCTTCTGCGTTAGCTCACCTTAATGCTTTCTTCAAGCGCTTCCACGCGGCTGTTCGGAGTAACTAGGCCCATAAGAAAACCCCAGTGTGAATCGCCGCCTCATTAAGCTATGTCAGCTTTTTAGAAGCCAACAGTTATGTTTCTTAATCACAGTGACGACAGAATCAACCAAATAGGAAAACCTAAACTATCACAAACAATACCAAATGAGTTTGCTATGGCACCTGTATCAATTACATCCAAAACGAATATGACAAATGAGCAGCACGACAAAGTCTAGGCGAAATTAAACAAATGATTAAAGTGACAGTCAACAAGCATCTTAATTTGCGCAAAATATTCCAAGTACATAATGCAAGAAAAGCTCCCGTTGTGATCGTATTAATTCTAAAACGTTGACACCAATTAAGTAAAGTTCATTGATATCGTTTTTAACGGCACTCGCTGAACTGTTGCACAAAAAAGTGAGAAATATTTCGCGGTGCCCACAGCAATTCATAATTAGCAGACGATCACGAGCAAGTCACCTGAGGACATGATATTAACAACTAGACCGCATGAACCCACACTGAAGACCTTATCCAAACACGAGATAAACGGGAACCTATTAAGAGCCAAAATATTAATGTGAAAGGCAATCAAATAGTCAGTCAGCAATAATCGGTCAAAATGTAAAATGAATAACCAAATACCTACCTTTCTTGGTTTCGGATGAGAATCAAAGGCTGGATATGGTCAAATTACGAATACATCAACAACCTTGTCAAGAAATTAGACAATATTTCGCTTGAAAAAGTGGTCCATAGAGAATTGTTTTGGGGGCATTTTGGCGCCCGTTGTACTGGCTGGGTTTGGTGAACCCGGCTAGGAAGCCTTTCTTATCGCCCCAAGAACGTGTAGCGAATGGTAAACGGCCTGCAGTAAAAACGGTGACAAATAACTTAAAATGATCTGAAATAAAAAATCGAAGAAGTTGCACTGTAAAGGCCAATCCAACACTTGGGGATACCCGTTAGTCAACGGAATATGCAATAACGGACGGCAGACGTAATACATTCTGATGCTCTGATTAAGAGAGCAAATAGTTCCACTAAGCTCTTGCATAGCCCAAAGTAAATAAAATTCCCACTAAGTATGATCCTTTGTTTTTCGTGATATTTATTCAAATTGTTAATCGCAATTTTATCCCCAGTATTTTGTGAGTTATGCAATCAATATTCACGTATGTCGCTGGGCTGACCGGCATTATAAGTTCAGTTGTCAGTCACTTCTGAACAGAAACTTTATACTCGAACGAATGGAGCAACTAATTTTTTCACTTATGGTGGCTCAGAAAACACTAGTAGAATTTATTTTCTGTTAACTCCACAGGTCTTGCGCGACAAATATCCTGTGTTGCTGATCTTGATGGCTTACTCGTCATGAGCGCCTCCTTCCGTCATGTGATATTCTAAAAGAATGATGGGCAAATTTTGCCCTGAGTAAGGCTGATGTGACAGACAGAACCCCAGATTAACATGAGGTACTAGCTCAGCGTGAAGTGCACTGGGAAGTCTAACGAAACTTAGAAGTTAAGTTTAATGACTTGTTCCAAAGGGAACCCGGTCAATCACAAGTCAGTTCAACTGAGGGCCCCACTTCTGCAGTAAGTTAATTAGAATTTTGAAATTCTGTAGTCCATTTTCAGCTTTGCTGTAAACAGACGGATCACTTCAACTCTCCATTTCAGGCAAGTCTGATACAAGCTGCGAATGTGCTGACAAACTGACGATTAACGAGAGTCATCAGCTGCAAAGATCGCTAAGTTTCGTCACACGGAGTGAGAGCACTTCAGTGTGAGTATTAGGGACTACAGTACTGAGTACACCAATCCCAAGACGATAAAGGAATCTACTATAACTGGAAATTTTACTGAAATTCTCCTGGACACCGTCAAAATGTAGAGGAAAAAACTCCAATTGGGAAAGATACAAATGAAATTAGGACAAACTGATCTAAATTGCATTAGATTAATTTGTCGGTTTTGTAAAGATAGGGTTATTTTGTCAAGGTTCCCGAAAACTAATCCTGATTCTGGATAAAAGTCACTACCAGAAAAAAATGCCACTTCCGAAAACTATAAACACAACAGGTTCGACCCATAGCTCCAATTTTAGGAAGTTTGGCGGAATGGCAAGCATAACGATGCCGAAGTAAAAAATTGCAAACACATTTGTTAAGCTCATGCAAAATTGGATAATGTGAGCAACTAATAGCAATTTTAAAAATTTTCCCAAGACTTTCCGCTTGTCCATTAACGGACAACTACAGCACGGGTGTCTGAAGGAGGATCTAGCTACCCAATACCGATAGTCTTTAGTTCTGTTCACTTCCGGTGATCAGATTGCTGACCAGCAGTTCATCCACAATTGCACACACCGTTTCGTTTGATAAGAAGGCCACTGAACCTTTTACAACTTTCAAAGTTGACAGATAATGGAAAAGGATTCCACCTTACCAGACAGGACAGCGACGTCTACGGATGATATCATGAATTTGTTAGAATTGGGCATGGAAGCATGCCTGCAGTTCAACTGGACAGTATAGAAACAAATAACAGGAACGCCCATGGGATCACCGCTATCGAGCAGAAAGAGATATTCGAAGCAAACTGCCGACGCTCGTGGATTCGATACGTTGGTGACGACTCTTGTGTTAAAAAATCACAAGCAGACCAACATCTAGACATGACAGTGTCCAGTGAGCATTAGATATACTCGACGCCACCATTCCTCAACAAGCTAATTATGGGGCAACCAAACGGGAGCGCAGAGACAACCGTCTACAGAAAGTAACCTACGACGACGGACCGCACACTCAATTTCAAAGCACCCATCCAACCTGCCACTTGCAGATCTGTGTGCGTGCCCTGTTCGATCGGACTGACACGCTGCAGTACATAGCATGTATGGAAACAAAAACAATCTAGATTGTGAATGATATAATGTTATTAACACAGCGTTGTTGGTAGATGTAATGCGCCAACGTTTCGACTACCGTGGGTAGTCAAAACGTTGGCGCATTACATCTACCAACAACGCTGTGTTATTAACATTATATCCATCATAATTAAAACCGATACATGGCGTATCGAGTTTTCGATACACTCCGTATACCATTTGGTCCTGAAACGATGTAGATTGTTAAAGTTATTAGTGGCCAAAGAATTTCCTAAATCTTCCATCAGCGCATGTATTCGCAGAAAACAGAGGACAAATAGCAACAGGATCGAATCGATCATCGTACTTCCCTGCGTACAGGGAGTATCCAAAGCGATAGAAGGCATCCTACGTCCACTGGATATCAAAACTGTCCACAAACTGGCCGGCACCCTGAGATGCGCTCCGTTCAACGGAGAAAATCGTATTCATCAGCAAGACCAATCAGCGCTAGCTTATGCTATACCATGCCTCAGTTGTGATAAACAGCATGTCGGTGAGACAGGCAAACAATTACGCCCATACTTGCACGGGCACAGCTTAGCCCTACGGCGCACTGACTCACATTTACAGATATGGAAACACTGTGCAAAAACAGGCTCTGAGGCAAACACCGACAACAAGAAGATAGGCAGCCGGGCAAACAAAAATGGAGAATGCCTGACTCTCAAACGTGTCCTAATTTGGATCGAAACATGACAATAAACGTTTTAGCTCAGTGTATGCCATCTAACTTCTAGAGGGGTTTAGGTTTTATAACTTGTGCATTTTATTTGCTACTGCACTGGGTAAGGGAAGATAATATCACATTTATCTTATCAGTAGTATGCTTGTCATACGGGTGGATTCAAAACAATTCCTCGGAAGCACACGAGCAGTTTCGAGGTTATTGTCGCTTTTCAGGTATGCGCACCCGGTATTCTTCTGTCAAATCATCTTTATACTAGCGAGCTACTTTCTCAGTTTGAGATTCTAGTGAGAATATCAACATTTATTTTGCAATTCTTCGCAGTGAGCATGTACGTCAAAACAAATTCATGCCCTGCAACACGGTGGATTGAGGCTTTGAACCCTTGATCTTCTGGCCACTTTTTCGGTAGACGGATACGAGCTACCGACTGGATTTCAACTTGTCCAAGGTATTGAAGTGCTACGTGGCTCTGTGACACCCAGATTTCCAGAATCGTGATTTTCGGCGCACGCAGATGACAACCCGCGGGATTTCACACAGTCTTATGATCATCAGCTCATAAATAGAGACGCTCCAATTCCTCTGGATTGCAAAATTGACAAATTTATGACCATATAATTAATTCAGCCATATCTGACTTAAAAAAACCACTTTGAATGCACAATTTTGTGTTGCTGTTAAAATTTCTTTTCACTCTGTCTACTAAGCACGTGTGGGGGACTAGGGACAGATAACAAGTTAATAATCAAGCAGTTGATCAACGCTGCTGTACCTTCATAGGTCTATCTTTGCATTTTTGGATAGAAGAGAACTTGCATATTTTCCAACTTATGACGTTCACTACTAATGAACGAGATTTGCATTACAAATTTCCTGTGCGTTTTTGTCTTACGCGAGTTATCCTCTCTGTTCCTTAGTAAAAATGTTTTTCGATCGTTCTATGGTGCTCCATGAACGGGTCATTATCAGTCTAAGCATGTTAAATAGTTCAATTCAAAAAAACTAAGATTTCAGGACATTTTAGGAACAGCGGGATAAGATCTTTCATATTAAAAAGAAAGCCATTTACGAGTAGACATTTGATGTTTCCCTGGGAAGGAGCTTATCCTTTCCAGGCTCCAATTTTTTTGGAAAATACCTGATAATCAGCCCGAGGCCCAGGTTTTGCTGCACTGCCTGAATTAGAAGGTTACGGCGATCGCTAGGTTTTCCGTACAAAGTAAAAGTAAAGAAACAACAGAATTCAACAAATTAAGCCGAAAAAATAATGTTCTACTACTGTCCTCCAGGAATCACTCTTTATTTTTTGCCTAGGGAGAGCTGGAGCATTACCCTATGCCTATTTGGCCGTTAATAATGTCGCTCTTCACATTTTAACAGCAACGATGTTATTCTCAGTTTACTGATGAGGATAATGAAAACCAACTAGCGTAGGCAGTGAATAATCGGAGAATATAGGCTGAAAAGTTCTATGCAGATTTCCCGATTTTACTACGAATTTAGGAAATTTGTTGACTTCTGCATGAATTTAGGATTTGACTGAGGGCGGCAGTCTGCAGATTCCGAAGATTAATGCTCGGTAGAATTGGATTAATATTTCATGTGTTCGTATTGTACTGGCTTAGATCGAAGTAGCGACCAACTGATATATATTTACTTATGCAGAAGATAACTAGATCTAATGGGAATGCCGAACTGGGTGCGAAAATATTATGATTCAGATAAGGGTTGTGTGGGTCTAAGAATAGGCCGTTTGCTGAAAGTCTTCTGAGAATTCCACCACTTAATTCAAAACGGAATCCAAATTAGCTCGAAAAATTTACAAGAGATCCACGTGCGTCTTGCAATACTATTAATGAAACGGTCAGCGGTGGGCAACTTAGCTGGTCAGTTACGAGTCGTTGCTGTAAGATAGCATCAAAAATGAAAAATTCGGATTTCAGTTCAGCTCAGGCTATCATTAACCTTGCACCAACGTCCTCTGGTTGTTTGCTATTTCACAGCACCGAAAAGCGGAAAAGACCCACTGCAGAATACTAGTTTGAAGAGCTATACAGAAGAAGAATTGTTTCGAATTCAAGAACGCCACTGGCTACACCATACTTTGTCTCGAACCATTATTTCAAGGGACCTCGTGCACCCCAACTCGTTAGTTTACCTGCACCTATACGAGCTAGTCCGCTGGTTAAGGATTTCACGGTTTTCACTCATGAACTGGCTGGCCGCCACGGACAATCCTTCAACCTGCCTTGAAGAACAGCGTTCTGTGGGCATGCGAAAAACATATCCCAACCGCCTCAACCTATTGTGATTTAATGCCTGTTCTAAAGACTGAACCCTAGGAGGTTACGCCTAACTTCTGAGTTACCCACCATATTCTACCAATACCACGAGGACAAGTGCTTAAACACCGAAATCCTTCGCACATCTTTGCTCTCAACGGCCGTGATTACTTGAATTTTGATCGACAACAGAATATTACACGAGACCACAGGTGCCTCAAATTAGCAAAACCAAATCGGGCCTTCTGTATGCGCGAAGAAACTTCATCTGATATATGATTGCTAGTTGAGATACAACTGCGCTAATAACTAATTCTATCCAACTCATCTAATTGCATCCGTGCAAGAACAAGGTTCGGTTTTGAGCCAACCCAGCCCCGCAACAGCATCTTAGACTTCGAAGGTGTAAAACGCATACAAAACATAGATACACCATAGATCAGACGATCGACTAAATCCTGCAACTTAGTTGGATCTTTACTCAGTAGCAAAACATCGTCCGCATGCTCTAGTCAGAGAGTCTGTCGTCTTATCAGATGTCAATACCACTATTCTCACATGAGGATAGGACAAATCATCTCAATGATAATGTTGGAAACAAGTGAAAGGTGAAACCCCTGGTGAACTTGGATGAAACATCACCGTAAACAGAAACTTGGCTTCCGTTGTTCGCATACAGAGATGAGTGAAATGAATTTATCTGGCACACCCTCCAGTGTCAGGCGATGCCACAGAATTACATGACTGACTAAGTCGAAGGACGCTTGAAGATCAAAAAGGACAAAAATCATGGGTCTACGGAACGTGTGCCTCTGTTCTAAGATTTGCCGCGAAGTGAAAATTTGGTCAATACAACCCCGAACGGATTGGAAACTTGGTTACTTCTCACCCGTAAACCTACTAAAAAGGGATATTCGTCCGAGGATAATTCCCACGTACACATTCTGTGGAATGCTTACGGAGCTACCTTAACTATGACGTTCACAAGACGACCTGTCACCTTTCTTGTAAATCGGTAAAATCAGCGATTCAGACCAGTCATTAGGAATCTCTTGCGGTGCCTACAATGACCCATGGGGTTTTGTAAACTCCGACGTTAACACTTCGCCGCCGTCCTTGAGGAAGGATGGAGACGCTTCACCTGCCTTACACTTTTCCCAAAAACCCTCTCGCCGATGACCTCCATATCGGATGGAGGACTGACTTCCGCTTCCATTTGTTCATTTGCATGCGTAAGAGGCAGGTCCATTGTGGTAGTGGGTCTGCTGAACTGCTGTGCTCATGTATGTAGTCGACGCTAACGAGAGTCCGTGGGCCGTCGAATCCCTTTGTTCCCTCTATCGACCACAACTCCTAATTAGGCGAAACGGGTTGAGACTGCTTTCAAAAGCCGAAGCCTATTCACTACCTCACTCCTCACCGTCATTCATCAGGCTCGTGGTCAGCTGGTGCCTCCGGGGGTTACGCTTTTCAACTTACGAGGCATCATTAATAAAATACCAGTGTATCTATCGGATCCTAGGAATTTCTTTGTGACGATTTGTGAGCTACAGCTAGAATCAAGGTCAATGATTTCCATCTGGAATTAGTCCCGCCAAACGGATGGTTTTGATATTGGTACGAACGCAGAGTAAGCACAAACAGAGGCGAACATGTACAAAGCACGGTCTGGTTGTGAACCAGAATGACCGACAATCACCGATTGATCCACGCCGTCGCCGACCAGTGGCAACGTGATCACCGTGAAGGCGAAGGACAGCGCCAGGTGAGCTGATTTCACCTTCCGCGACAGAAGCTTATATTCACCAGTTTGTGGTCAGAACAAACTAGGATAAAGCAGCCATCGTTTTCGATGCGATCAGAGAGAATTTCGGTCTCCGATGAACAGACAACAACACTCCGGTCGACTGTTAATGGCACGCACAAAACAGTTCAGCTGAACTACGTACAAATGACTGCTGACTGGGAACCAGTCTAAAAGTGCACTTTCAGAGCGGTTCCAACGCCAGCCTGCTCACGAGCACTGGAAGCCGGATAATTTGACATGCCCATTGTGGAGAGAGGAAGAAGTCGTATCTTACATACGAAAGGTCATTACAGAAATGATATTATGTATGCAGGTTTCGGAGACACAGCAGTCTTCTATTTCAGAAGCTTCAAGAGTTCCAACTAGGGGAGCTTGTTGCCCTATTTGGTTGACGGTTAGGACGTCGAAGTGAAGGGAACACTCATGATGGAGTAGTAAGTCAGAATTCATTTATGCCTTTCTATTCTGCTATCGAGCCGCAGTTCTTCAGGACATCTTGGGTGGTCCGTATATCGCAAGAGATGAAATTAGAAAAATTCTCCGGAGTAAAAGCGTTAGAAGCATTCTGGCGAACGACGCTGCGCAGTTGCTCACATCGCAGAGGGGCTGTTCTTTGAGGACTCTAACTTCTGCCTTCGATTCAGAAGGCAGTGGAGCAGAAACCTCGCTCGAGAACTCTGAGAAGAAACATACTTATCATCACCCACTTTGGTGGAACCGATGGGCACCACGATCCACATTACCCAGTGCGACGATCAGCACAGTACGAAATCCCGATTTCTTGTAGTTCATTAAAACGCTAGACACGAACCGCAAGGGAAATCCAGCACCTAAACAGAAAAACTAGGGTTTTCAAATAAAGTCTTTGGTTCTAACATGAACCTGTTCACAAGGCAGTGGTTAGGGGTTGAGTTAGAGCCCATCTACTCCGGTTAGTTATTCTTCCACTAATTTTTTCCGATTGAATTGTCAGCTCAAATCAACTCCAAATTGGAGGATAAGGGGACTAGTTCGTCAAGCCTCTGCTCCTTTGCATTCCAAGCGTGATTTAGTCTTTGGCTTGAGATAAGCCATCCTTTATGGCTCGTTGGGTCACAGGTGGATTAAAACTGCGGATAGGCAACCACAGAGAGATTTCGTGAGTGACGCTTGTGGCAGGCGTAGCTTGTTCCGGATAAAAAACCATAAGCCGAATTGCCCTTAGCCAGTGTCGAACAAAAAACTGACTTGGCGAAATCCACGAAATAACTGAAAATTCCAGTTGGAATATTGTAAGAAAAAGAGGACAAGAGAAGACAGATATACTTTCGTCAACACACGTTAATCATAGCCGTAGACTTGCAGTGGCTTCCTGGTGCCGTGCCAACGATAGCCTCTACCATCCAGTTTGTGTTAACTTGATTGACGGTTCAATTTCCGTTACTATTTCCACATTGAAGTAAACCGAACGAACTACTCACATCTCCTACGTCTACGATTAATTTGAAAAAAGTGAAATATAGCCAGTGGCAGGGCCGATTTTTCGCAATAATCCATCCTCTCCAAAATTCATACGACAGTCTGAGTATGAAGAATCTACTGATCGTTTCGTTCTGCGAACTCCTGAATTACCAATGATAGAACCTCCATTGCCCCCGCAACACTACTTAAATTTCGCTTACCGTTCACGTGTATCGATGGAGTTTCCGGCAACAAAGTTGGTGACTAAGCATGTATACCTAATTTGTGTTAATTTAGTAGTACAGAACACAGCACACATAACAGGAAAGAATTTGATTTTTCTCCTTTTACCATAGGGATTTTGTTAGTATCCCGTCCACATCACACGACATATCCATCCGGCAACCGCCTGCTCTTCAAGGACTAATGAACAAACAAACTAGCACACTAATCTTGTCCCGGCGTGAATTCATTTGTTTTAAAAAGTGAAAACGACCACTATTGGTTGAAAGATATTAGTCATAGAAAAAAGCTAGAAAATAAGTAAACCAATATCATCTCTTGCTGTTGTTTTAAGAGAAAAATGAAGAGGGTTAATCGAGTGAAGAGTGAGTGAGCGAACTAAAAGTAGAGACGACGAAAGCACAGGCGGCACAGGACGCGCGATTGAACGGGACTACTGGATACGGACAAGCCACCGGGTCCGCGGTAGGTAGTTCGGGAAGCAGGGTACAGTCATGGCTCTGATACCCAAAAATGTCTATCACAGCTGTTTCCACGGTAGAACTCCGCCGATCGCCTTTTCGAATTCGCCCGGCACAGTTTTGGGTCTATGCTATCCGATCATGCACGGTTCACGGTGTTTAAAGGTGCACAGGGACTTTCGCAAAAAACTGTACAAAAGAAAGCTTGGTTATAGGCATTACCACAGGAAGCAAATCAAGCTATTTACATGATAACATGAGCGGATAACGATAAGGTGTTGATTTTTGTTTTTAACGGGGAGTGGGACGTGAGGCGAAATAAACCACAGGAAGAGGGTAAAATGCGAAGATAAGGATAACGGAGGCACGTGAGTGCAATCAATGGTGAAACATAGAGATCATGCCTGACACGAGGCGACCTTACACAAGTGTTCAACATTGATCCAAAGCTCTAAACGAGCTGGACAATGTGTAAGATCGGGCCGTCGGTAGGTCGGCCCCCAACCTTTGCCCAAACTAATATGCACGACTGGCGCGTTCTGAGTGCAGTCACGCAATGGCAGAGGCCGACCAGAAGATCCCGCGTGTTTTTCAAAGTGAACGGGGATTTCTAGTTTGGCATTACGATGTGCCAACTGGTCGAATACGAGAATAGAATATCCTGCCGGGACGCGGTACACAGGCCAGTCAGAAAGGGATGAGGTAGCGTTTCGAATGAAAAATGAAGAAGAAACAAACAGGGGTAAATTTGTTGCCAATGTTTGATTATCGATCCACACACGTCCACTGGTTGTAACATGGAACACTATTCCCTGGCTTCCTAGGCGATAACATTGGCGCCAACTGGAACTGCGCTTGATCGGAGAGTTACCCGGAAACCAAGCAGTCAGAGAGGAGGTAGAAAATCTTCGACCCTGAGTTGCGCTGACATGTTTCTCTCGAGCTGGATGTGGATAGTCCGAGAAACCGACACAAGTAGACTTATCAGGAGGCTGATCCCACAATTTTGATGAAGATGAGGAGCACCGAGATCGGTTGACTAGACGTGAAAGACGAATAAAATGCGCATTAGGTCCCTTGCATTCACTAGCGCAAATTCCTCGACGGCGACGCCGGTGTCGGAAAGATGGTTCCGCGGGTCCAACTTTCATTGGGCCGCTCGGAGTCCTTGCAGAATCCCAGTCTTCTGTGTCCCCAACATCGTAGACAACACGAACCACCGGGCCGACTAGATTAAACCACCTCTGCCCTATGTGTTTTGTCTCTTCCCAGAAAGATAGACTGGCCCACGGCTTGGTGACTGTTGAAGATGCCAGAGGCGTTTGCAGATGAGATTGACAAAAGATAAGTGGTCGTGGTTTTTTCGGCTTCAAACGAGCGGAAAATTCCTCTGTACCCGACGTGGAGGTGGATGAAGCTTGGCCAGTGGTGGTTGTTGAACGAGAGTTCTTCCAATTTTCTATACACTGACTCAGACTGGAATCGATGAGAACTGTACTATCTGTGGCGCAATCCTGGTCACTTGAATTTGTGGGGCCAGAAGCGAGAGATGTGTGAAGACAGTATTGTGATCCAACGTTTGGTTCTGATGAGTGATAGGCCAGAGATGACTGGTCTTTAGATGGAAAGGGAAGAGCTGTAAAAAAGAATACGACGAAAAATTTGTGAGTAGCATCTGCTTCAAGGCAACGAGTCGAGGACTGTATCTGATTGTATTATCAGCTTCCCCTGCCACTCGTACATAGACGTAACTGTGAAGAAACCATAAGGAAATATTTAATTCGCTATATACATTGGAGTACACCATGTATATTCGCTATTCTCCCTTCACTTCTTGATGTTGTCAATGCATATCAATGGGAAGTACAGAATTACTCCTAATCAACGTCTCTCTCCATATATAAATATATATACATGTAGGTACGAAAAGAAGAATAAGTGTGAAATGCCTCATATATCACCTTATGTGTAGCATAAATTGAACGCAAAACAAAAAAGTGAGAATGATGATTTCTAGGGATTTCATCTTTTGTAACTGATTCACTGGACTGGTGAGTGCATCACGCGCTAGAGTTCACAGAGAGATGACCTAAGAGGGAGACTTTCATTTACCTTCGCTACGTGGGTAGCATTTCACTCCGCTCGATGATATGGATTTTAGCTCACGGAAACGCTCTACATTAGTGTGAATTTTGTGGTAGTAATTTGTAGAACTGTTTTCGTAGCCACTCCAAAACCTGCTGTGGAAATTCGATTCAAGTTTATAAAAATGCACTACGTCATATCTCGTTCGATATCAACTAGTAATCATGATGTCGAGAAAAACCATTATTGCCAAGCGACCGGGTTGGGTATTTCAAGTAACTGAAGTAGGATAAAACTGGTCGATGCAAACCTCCACCAGGGTGAAATTCAGCCTGCTATTCGCGGATGTCCTTCATTTTCAACGGCGCCAGACAACCCAACAAGACCTAGGATTATGCCTTGGAAACAATCGGAATTAAACTAATCTCATAATGATTAGTACAATCACTGCGTACTCTGCCCTTGAATGGATGCAGTCAACGACTCGCTGTATGGTAATAGTGCATGCTTCTCAATACAAGTATCGCGGAGCAAGGTGGTAAGTGATTTTATCGAGGAAACTCCATTCATTATGAAGAGTACTAAGAAAAGCTTGTCGGGACCGGCGGCTTTCCCAATTTTAAGTGATCGAATGCTCGAATCCTCCATCATTTATGTAGGCATACAATGGAAATAAACCATGCAATAGCCAAATTTAAACTGAAACCACAGCTAATTCTGAAATCTAGACTGCATTAGAAACATTCTCAAAATGCCATCCTATACATATAGTCGAATATCGTCGTGACTCAGTCGTGGAACCGTGCAATAAAATTGCTAAATGTATTCTGGGTTTTCGCGTGGAAGAAAGTTAAGTATCGTAAGCCGCGACGAGCGCATGCAGCTGAATGAGAACATGTGCCCTTAGTGAAGACTGAGCTCAAGCGAAAGGACGCTCAGATGGATGAATGAAGCTATTCTTTTACCGACTAATCGTCATTTGTATAGACGTCTTGAATAACAATTCCCAACAAAAGACCTGGCAGCAATCCCCGATTCAGAAATAACCGAAGGTAAACGTATCAATAACACAGATAAACATCGGCATTTTGTGAACGAATAATATGATCTAAAACACCTTATTGCGGACAGAACGCAGTACGAATTTTAAATCAAAAAGGCTACATACGACATTTTCGCCGTTCACACTTATGGTCCATTAACGATAAAAATCGATTTGCACATTCTGCTTACGTATTGGCTATTGATTCAAGAATTTCCATCGAGGGTTAGCAATGATTTAACGAGAAGACAACCAACATCAGACGGTTAGAACTAATTAATGCCCTAGCCGTAGTCACTCAAAGAACGCATAGCCGGATTAACCATCGTAAGGAGAACAGAAGTTCCAAAAACAAGTGTGATCGATAGTTCTAGAGTAATGGAAGTTTGCGACCAACTGACGCAATATTAGCAACAAAAAATCGAAAATTCTTGAAGAGAACTTCCTCCTAGAGATACCGAGTAGCTGGACAACTGCACTGTCGGTTGATTCGGTATCACACCTGAACTATTCAGTTATAGCGGTTTTCATCTGATAAGCGTTCTCCCCAAAGAATATCACAAGAGTCCCTTGGTGGTACTATGATGTGATGGGTGTGGCCCGACATCTAAACAATGCCACTGCTACTTGGCGTGTTTTAGTGACCCGCAAGAAGTTTTCCAGACGAGACGCGTGAATAGCTCAAGCGCTAACCGGCCGTCTGGAAAAGCTGGTGCCTTGAAGATTGCAAAGGCTAGAGGTTCGCTTCCCAATTAGCAGGTCTACTCTGGACTGAGAAACCGGGTAGTACAATAGCCAACAGAACAACCATGTTTTAAGATGGATAACCATTGATTTGAAGAAAAGGTTTGGAAGAACTGACACGGATGACGGACTGCGAATGATAGTATAACTTTTCTCTCTTTTCATTGCACTGTTTTCGTCTTCTCGCCGTGCTGCTGAGGGCAAAAGTTTTGTACATAAATAAGTGCAGAGTAATAATAATGTGGTGACTAAGCATAAATTAAACACCGAAGCCAAGAAAAATTAAGTGTGGACAAAAAACTGCATTGCTGAAGCATGTGAAACAAAATTTTTAGACAAAAGCATCACCAAAATGTATGACTGCCACTGTGACGAGGTAGATGTGGTCGGACGACAGTTGTGGAGGGTGGCTTTTGTTAAGTCACCACAAAGCTTCCCATAGGAATCACATGAAACACACAACTGGCCATTTCCAAGATCAGCACAAGGCGCAAAACAAGCAACTAGAAATCACAAAGATATAAATGCGAAACAGATTGAATCAGGAAGTCAGCCGAAATCGACAACAAAAAACTAAGTAATGTTTGCAAATTACGGCTGACAAAAGATATTTGAAAAATTAAAAACGGGTGAACAGCTATATCAATTCTGGAACAAAACGATATTGCGCAAGCAAAACGACAGCCAAACACACTCAGTTTAGGCAATTAATTTGGGGCACGACGAGTGGATGTGCCACATTCCCGTTAGTCCTTTACTCATGAATGAGGTGCTGCGTGCATTGTTTGCACTCAAAGCACAGCACTGTAACAAGGGTTAGAAAAGGCAACCCTACATTCTTCGAGCAGATACCCCAGGCACCGAGATCTCATAGTCTAGGCCTCTGAGCACGCATTATCTATCAAATGCTGTGCAATGACTACCTTAGCGGAAGGTGCAGGTGGACTTCCTGTTATAAAAGCCAGTGGAATCCTGGTGCCACCTCGAAAATTCTATGGTTCTTGCGATGGATGTGCACTGGTGAAGATCTTAACCATAGTAAAAGAGATGCTGGCATCGGTGCTGTATGGTGAATCATGTAGGTGAAAATGTTTTTTTTTTACTCCAGTATTTGCAAAGTCCGTTTTGCTCATTGTGTTCGAGCTTTCCTCGTTACTGATCCATCATCCAGGAAGCAAGGGTGCAGGTATTGTACATATCAGAGACCCAGTTGCTTATTAGCTGGAAACACTATGCAACTTTGAACGACATTTGTACTATTAGTAAACTAGTACATTTGTACTATTCCCTCCAAAACCTTCCTTAAAAGAATTAACCAAAACTTTATTCTTGCGCAAATCCCACTACTGACATCAAAACTTGTTGTTGGAAATAGGATGTTGCGATCGCCCTTAAACTTTCTTTCACTAGTATATGGTCGGATGATCTAACGCTGCCTGCTAACCTAGATATGCTCCTTATCAATCGTCCAGCAGTAACCTGTGATGCACTGTCCCATTCTTGCTTCGAGAAAGTCTCATATCCCTTTAGAGATCAATAATACCGTTGCTCATCCATCTATCATTTATAACCCATCCCAAACAGAAGTGTCGGCAGTCTGCATTCAGTTGCTGTTCATGGGTGCGCCATATTATCCAGACTTATGCTTGCTGCTTAGAAGAAATCCGATGGTGTCGACGGCAATGGACTGCAGCTACTTGGAAGTATCAATGAGGCTCAGTAGTTCTGAATCAGAATCTAAGAGTGGCAGCAACACCATTGCATGCCGTTTCTTCCCATCCGCGTGTGTCACCGATGACGACCCTGTAGGATGGAACTGATTAATACACCTAATACCGGATTTGGGGGACCAAAAACATTGACACTTAAAAATTTCATAGACTATCTCGAATGCTCCAGTCTGACTGCATAGCAGAAGACCTTGATTTCTGAGGGTTAAACTAAACGGTCAATTATGCAACGCGTCAGATTAGAGGGCATACATAAAAAAGTGTGCTTGACTTCCACGATTTCTGCTCGTTCAAGCGCAAGCTGCATCTCATAAAAGTCCATTTGGGAATGTTCCGAAGGAACGCGGTAGAATCTCTGCAATAGGTTATTCAGCGGCAGGGGGAGGTGGTTCTTGGTGGAGTGCAGATTATTCAACCGATTACCCACAAATCTGAATTTGCGTGAAGATAAATCTATTTAGCAACTGCAAAGAGAGTTTCACAGCCCACCAAATGACCCAATCTTCAAACTGGCAAGATGCTATGCGAATCAAGGAATCTTCACATCATTTATCAATTCCGGTGCGGAGACACCAAATGGGTAGAAAGGATCGGTATCAAAATGATTAGCAGAATGGAATACTCGCCGCTTGCCTGGAACTAAAGCAGCCGCGAAGCGATGGAATTGGTCTGTCCGTAAGCACCAGAACGATCCTACCCAAGTGTCTAAAATAAATTTACATAGTCAGAATCGTAGGCGATGAGCACTCAAAAGGATGCTTTGCAGGTTTCTGATCCCAGATTACGGAAGTAAAAATTCCCATGTGCAAGCAGAAGCTTTTAACCTTCCAGGTCAGGGACCACCAACGATCTTCCCTAAGAATTCAGCCATCCCAAACTGTTGATTGCAGCATCAAAGTAAACCAATGCCTCTAAATTGAAGTGGTTACTAATGACTGTATCCATAATTTCAGCTAAGAGGAAACTCTAGTAGTTAGTCATCATTCCCATAACGCGAGTAAGAAAGATAAACAACCAAGTAGCAGCTTCATAAGCGGATGAGCGTGTCACCCAATGAGGCAATGATAACGTTTAGAGCTGAGATTTTGAATCGTCCCGGATGGTTCACCAGGCACAAAATAGGCTATTGTGAGTCCTGTGAAACAATACGGAAAAATGTTTGGTAACCCGAGTCCGTACTTCACAGGTGACCTCTTAGGTTAACGGCGAAGAGAACAGCGGTGTGAAATTGGTCCACAGCCTACAAGATTCCAAACATAAGAGGAAACAGATGAAGGGTGCGGGACAACTTGGAAACGTCTTAAGATAACCCATCAAACGAACGGTATGTGACAAAACTTCAGTTTAGGAAATACTTCGAAAAGCTGAGTAAAGGTCTCTGATTTATCATTCACAAAGCTGACCTCTAAAAAATGCAAACTCTGTAAAAACCTCAGTTTATGCAGCTGCACCTTTAGACACTTAAAGGAATGACCTACGTCGTCGATTACGGGAGAAGAAATCAAAGTCCGACTACGGTTTACAATTGTCGCCAGTTTGACATCGTAAGCGTGGATCACGAAGAAACTCAAAAATTTTCGGGCAAGCAATTCAGGAAAACAACGGAAACCAACGCCTGACCACGTGTGACACCGATAAAAGTTTTACTCCATGCAGAGCCCAAGTGGCTAAAGTTAAAGAAAACGGATGACCATAAAGATCTCTATCCTCTGGGGTAAGGGCTTCTACATCCAAACTTAAAGCCGTTTCGTAATTAAACGACTGTAGGAAACGTCCCCGTACGGCTTCATGGAACCTAGAAAGAGGTCCCAAGACTTGAATTCTTTGGGCGCTAGAAGCGTTAGGCTCTGCATGCACATCTGCATTTCTGTGTAGATAAAACTTAAAAAAAAACATCTCGGTGGAACAAATAGAACCAACTAATTGGCAGGTGTAAGCTGACAGCTCAGGCCAAGATTCAAAGACAGACCGTAATAATTCGGTGTTCTTGTTTACTCCAATTCAACGGTCTGATAAGCAAAGATGGCACAACATTCGCTTGTTCTCGCAGCACCAGTGAACGTACAGATAACTGACGGAAACAGAGGTTGGTTAAAATCAGCAACCTCGTCTAAAACGACCTAAATTTTGTCTCATGATGGATGACCACCAATTAACTCAGTGAAAGAATGATCGGACTATCCGATATTGTCCGACCTTATTGATCGACTGGTCAACGTTCATTGGCACGATACACGCATAAGCACAACAAATGAACTTGATCAATGAACCAAACTCATGCGCTTGGTCATTGATTTATTGTTAGGGACTGTCTTAGATAGCATGAACAAGTCGCATGTGTTTCTTTATCTTTACTCGCTTGTGCGCTCACTTTTACCGGATTACGTTACCGCATACTGGCCATCACTGTTGCATTCGCTAAATAAACGACTGCATACAACCACGTGTGCTCTAGGTACGAGTTTTCGATCAGCAAGTATTCTGTTCACAAGCAGGTAGAAGACTGCAGGTTTTGACCTTTCTCAAATAGGTATATTTACTATTAAAGTGATCTACAGTCTAGGGAGTATACTCCATAGCCAAACGGCGAATGATAAGCGAGGATTACAAGGAACATTCACGTTCATATATGCATGCAGACACATATAGATAAAATTATACGGAGAAAGGGTAGAAAAGAGAGAACAAGCGGCAAGAAGACGTGGTTTTTTGTTTTCACCGAACGGATTTTGTGACCCTTATTTCATTTCGTTATTTTTTACAGGGGATTAGTTCTATAGATGGGCCATACACTGTTCGCCACCCAACGACGACTCTTATCTTTCGTGTCCCAACCAGGAATAAGAGACACCAATGGGAGCAGGATAAACCGAAGTTAGTTTTCTCACATGGCATGCCCGCCGCGTCGGTCCAATCACACTTGGACAGCATTTATAAAACAGCACGAAAGGACAGGCGAGAGGCAGGCATACGCAGCACGTGCCCAAGCCACCAAAGGCGACGTACAGCGTTTATCTTCGTCAGAGGACGATTGTCCGTACCCAACACACGAGGACGCACCTCGTTATTGCTCGCCCGACGTTTCCACCAGACTCGTTACAATGATTCAGAGAAGTCGGTGGTCAAATACATAGAGTCACCGGGCATCCTCAAAGCAGACAGGCTACGTTTCGCACATGTAAAAAACATTTCGACTGTAGCATCTTACGACCCAATCTTGAGGGGAAGCCAAATATCATGGAGACGATACAAGTGTCGCAGGTTAACGAAGGCTGCTCTGAATTATGGCATTTGTGACGTGGTCTGCTTCCCAACAGCCCACGCCAGTTATAATCGAATTCCCGAAGTACTTACATCCATTGACTACCTGCAGCTGGTCACCAAAAAAATGGGCCTGCAAGCACAGGCTCCTCCAAGTCATTTTACGAATCTACCAAGGTTATCTAGCAGACGTTTTTCGTTCATGGTACAGAAAACAGCGCCTTAATTTCGCCAAACCCTTCTGGGCGTAAAAGGAAATGATGAAAGATTCTGCTTGAACGGCATATTTGTTTCCCAGTTTCCAGTTTTAATACAGCGGCTTCTTTGTGTGGTCGATAATCACGCTAGGGTACGAAGAAGTCCGCTAAACAGGCACCCAGCATTTTAGGTATTTACGAAACACGTTCTTTGCCCTGGAACTGTTGGATTTCACGTAGGACTGGTATGAAGGGAAAAACTAAGCATCATAACCGTTGCGGTGAGACGCTTTGCTCTACATCACATCGTTCGTTCTTATTTAGAACGAAACACTAAAATTCGGCATATGTTCTTTCATAAAACATCAGGGTATATAGTGATGACAAACAAAAGCAAAAGACACAATAAACAACGACGTCCGTATGAGAACACAAAATAGGCAGGCAGATAATTTCATTCAGATCAACCAATGTTTTTCATCGGTTCAGATGACATGGGGGGTTAACGATAAGACTTCATTTTAAGCAAATGAGTACACGGAGTGCAACAGAGTACTGCGATTCCGTCCTGCGGTTTGAGTGATGACCATGAAGAAACGTCGACATTTATTATGAAAAGGTGCTGAGGTCATAGATCTCGATCAGGAGTCAGTGATATTCTTAAGCAATGTGTGAGCCTACGGCAGATTTAACGGAGTTTCCTGGGTTGAAGACTTCACCATCGTCTGAGGCACCGTTATACATATTGTCACGAGGTGAAATGACTACTTGTCTGAACTTTTGTTGTTGGCGGCAACGTTTGGCCGAGAAACTGACAGGAATAAAAAAACGAACGCAACTTCTCTTGCTCAAGCTAACATAAACAGGCATTCACACAACCAGATGAAATTGCAAGACAATGAGCACTCGGAAAAAACTGACAAGCAGATATCAAGTGACGGACGTTTGAGGAGGTCACGGAGACAGATAAACGAATACATGCAAAAATGTAATCCAAACAAGTGTGTATCACGAAGTAGGAACGAATAGACAATGACTATTAATCGGGATATTGCAATATAGATTATTTACGACAACGGACCATTTCATTTTGGCTAGTAAATCTTTATTACGATCAAAACGGAAAATATGGCTGATGTCTTTGTAATTTGTTCAAAGTAAACTATCTACATCTTCACAGGGGGATTATGCTAAATAGGGAACACAACAGTAGACGTCACTCGGGTTCATGAATGAGATTAAAACAAGTACAGATCTCGCGCTGATGAGATTCAGCTTTGGACGGTAATTACAGCACCGTCCATTTGAAAACAAGGAGAGGGGAATGAAGATATGGGAAATAAAAAGATTAGTAAGTGAAAATTTATGAAAACAGAGGTGCAGTTCACGAACGTCACTGTTTGTGGCGGCTGGCAGTGATGCCTGACGTTTCTGAGGGAGGACTTTGAAGTTGTGACAATTCCAACTCGGAATAAGCAGACTTATTATTGAGTTAGGCTTCCAATGGACTTTCGTACAATCGTTGCCTACTTCAATAACAGTACCTATCAAGGGTGAAAATTTAGGGTCGTGGGAAATGGGTATTTCATATCACTCCAATTTGTTCAGAATTGACGGCTGAATCAAGAACTGAATTCCTGTGCGCGGCTGACTTCCACCATTGTTGATGAGGTTCCTCCGATAACGTTCAAGCAATAATGTGATAGACATCACCCTACTTTACATCCGCCATAAGCACACTTTAGAGCCCTATACGAGTTCCCGTTTGAGTACAGTAGTGCGAACCCGATCATTGTTGTACAACTTGATATCAATTTGCAGATTTTTACAAACCTCTACCCTTTACCAAAGAGTTTTCACTTTCACTGCTACCTCACAACACCATCTTACTAAACAAAAGAAAGAGAAACAATGAGAGACCAACTGCAAAACAATAAGCTGAACAGTTACACAGAAAGGGAAAGCTTTCGAATAGAAAATCACTGATTGAGGCCCTGGGCCGAATCACCTATTGTCTGGAACTATCATCGGAGGGGCCACTTGGACTCCAGCCTTAAGCGGAAAACTCCACCGGTTAAGGTTTTCATGCTTATATTACCAAGCAATCAGCTGACTACTTGGAACCATTTTCGAATTACTACGACTACTACTACTACTACTAATACTACTACTACTACTACTACTACTACTACTACTACTACCACTACTACTACTACTACTACCACCACTACTACTACTAATGCTACATGCCCCAACTGCTTTAACCCATTCTGATTCAGTACTTATTCTAAAGACTGAACCCTGAGACCCAGTACCTCACTTGTAACTTCTGAGTTACTGAGAAAACTCTCCCATGGTGTTCACATCACTGCCCTCATAGTATTAGAAGAATATGACAAGAAAATTTTCTCAGCAAGTCAGGGGTCATAAGGTAATAGTACTGGGTCTCAATCTCTGGAAGAGACAATGAATGGAGTTGTTAAAAGAAAATGCACCTTCTGCATACGTGATAATATCTCAACGCGATCATAGACACGACTATGATGTAATTTTCTCCATAGTGAGTGTGGGGATCGGCTTAAGCTGTGACGAGAACTGAGTGGTTCTGTTGAAACAGATCGTAAAACAAATGCATCACTAAATTGTCTCAAAAAAGTAGAACTAGCAGTTGGAACTGAATATACCCCCTATGAACATCTGTGTTTGTGGGTAGCAGCATAAAGCATCAAGAGAAAGATATCAGATGTTTGGATCTAGACTAGTTTTTTAACAGAGGGCACATTATAAAACCCCAAATGGTACAGAGAAAACCAAAATTTCTGTGACCCATTATAGTCAGAGTTAATTTGTAAAAACACAGTTGTTTTAAGATGGAATGGTTATTCAGCAAAAATTATTAATCAACCATTCTGCTAAGCTACCACAAACAACTCAGTATATAAATACTGACCATATTGCATAAACACGGTAAAATGCACCAACCTAGAGAAGGATGCCCGCACTCCGTTCGGGAGGGTGCTGATACGGGTTTGCTCAGTAAATGATGCGTGATTTCTCCCAAAGGACAGGATCCATAATACGAGCGGTTTAAATGTGAACCCAATGGATTTGGATGTGTCAGTGCAGTGGATTTAGCACGCGGCAAATTTACGGACTGCAATCTAGGCATCAATCTCGTAGTAGGAATGTGAGCCGGCATTCGATCCGACGGTGTGGAAGACGGTACAGCAATTAAAGGACACTGACATGGTCTGATGTTTTTCCCTTCCATGGAAATACCAACGCATATGAGATCTGAAAGGATGAATATATGGGTATATGATTCATTAAATCTGACCGAAAATCGCGAACAAATACACTACCTTGCACGGTTAAAATGTGTCGATACAAATTAATTTTTGCATCCCGTCCAGAAGTAACGATGGACCGAAACAAGAACGTGTTCATCACAACCAGGACTTTTAATGGTATCGATTTTTATGTTTGGATACCGGTGCTGTTAGAGTTCGACATGCTACTCAATGAGCAGAAAATCTCCCGCCAGCACATAAACTTGTGATACACCATCGAGAGACAAAGTGGACTGTTTCTTTAGCTCCTAAATGAAGTTCAGTGTATATGCTGTTATCAAGTTAAATAGGGCATGGAAGATTGGTCGAAGTGATGGAAACGAGGAACACAGAACTTAACTGACGAACTGGTCTACGTACATCGATTCAGAATTTTAAGCCGAGATCTTCCACATCGCGTCACGGAACAGCGGAAGCATCAGATGTTCTTGCACTTGAATTACTTCATCTATGAATTTTTTTATTTATAAGTTTTTTCTTCTCTCTTCCGTTCATCTTGTTTTCAAGTGAGTGGTGCCACTAACCAAAACCGGAACATATCAACGCCAGGTGGACAGCCGTGGAAATGAAAAAAAACGGAGAGATGGCGCCCTAGTATCGTTATGCCCAAAGGGAGCCGTACAAAAAATGTGCAACTGCAATCAACTCAGTGCGGCGTGGTAAAGATGAATTATAACAACATCAGTATTCTCAAAGGGCTTTGTGATGGAATTAATCATTAACAGCAACATTAGACAAGAAAATTAGCTTTCCAAACAGTAACTAAACGACCAGGACCTACGATTACTCGAAAACTATAGTTATTACCATTAGGAAGGTAAGACAATCTACTGCCACTACAAAGGCACCAGGTGATAACTAAGCTGGACATCAGATTCAGCAATGGCAGTCTTCGATTCAGAGATGATGTAATCATTAGACGCCTTGAAATTTTATCTTTGCAGCAGCCGAATACCTGTCAAGATGACGGCAATATTGGTGCACATGGCCATCAGAAAAACTTGCGATGAGTTGCGAAATGTGAGACAGCTAGAGTTAGCAACAAATGAAGTCTAGGCGATCCACCGGAAGGAAGGAAAATTCGGACCAGTATAAGTCGAAAACAGCTATGCATCTAAATACAAACAAAAAATAAACGACGCGTGCACAAAGACCCGTTTCATCATGTGCACATGTACGCAGGAAGTAGAACACTTGCGGTATACTTTGGCACCCCTCATGTAGGTATACCGTACACATAAATAAATGAAAACATTAGTTACATAGAAAACCGAAAAATCGAATGAACGATGCCAATGGGTAACGGTCGATGTAAAAAAACATTAACGGCATGATAGTGAAGCCTATCACTGGGAGCATTATTCAAAATCAGTCGTCTCGAGTCTCTAAATTAGCCATTTATCAGACATGTAACCATATAAGAACCAACGTAATCAATAATGAATATGCTTCAGCTGCAACGGATTAGTCCCAGTATTGCTAACAAAGCCTGCAAAAAAAATGACACCACACTAAGTTGACCACAAGATTCGCGCCAACGATTGATTCCGTAAGATTAACATTACACCTAATGAAGCCTTGCTTCAACTTCCACATGGAATCTGTGCAAAACGGAGAGAATTTCAAGAAAGTCACAATGATGAGATGTGTGGGAATTGCAATGGCAACAAAAATAAACGAATGGAATAACAGACGATAAGGGAGCACGAAAGACACGGACAAGGAAGCAGTGTCACGGTACAGCGACTTTTTTTCTCAGGATCCCTCAACAGTAGACTAAGATACATCGGAAAACGTGGCGACGGCGGGATGGATGAAACACGAAGTCAGAATTCAAAAAAAAACTCACAAAAACTATTCAGCTTCGGGGTGAACGTGACCGCAAAACGACCTACATATTGCGACGAAATAGCGAATATGGGGACGGGGATTCCGGAAACTAACCTGGAACAGAATTTCGCGCAGCTGATGGCAAAATGCTCCTAACCCTCCAAAGACTTAATAGTACATCAATTGTGGCCAAATATGTTTAGTAAGGAAAATCAACGCCTTGAAGATCACATTTATTGACGAAAAGGCCAACAATGTGGCAACTGCTAGATAGAAGCAAACACGACTTATCTCGGCAACTGGGTTTTGATGGCGGCACAAGATAGTCGCAACAATTTTATGGGATCCAAGTGGAAAGCAACTGAACAGACTACCCTTGGTTCCTAAATATGAGTGTTACTACTGTTTCCATGAATGGTAGTTCCACAGGTTACAGCTAGTGTGCAAATTACTGGAAACGTCAAAATCCACGGAAACAACGACTCAATCGATCGGGAAAAGCTTATAAGTAAAAATAAATGAAATGGGAAAACAAAATTTCACCCAATTTGCGGGCAATATGCCGCGCATCGGAAGTCTATCGCAAAAGATGGAATCCCGAGCGAGTTTCACTTGAGTTACTATATCTTCATGTTAGATCCAACGAACGATGTGGAAAGTAACCGAATAAGCAACTATAAGGTGATTATGAAAAGAGTTCATTGATGTTAACCGTGTCCTTAGGTTTAAGAATCGAATATGTTTTCTGAGACATACCATGAGCTTGGCAGGAGGGTTTAGCCTTTTATTTCTGTAAAAAATTCCCCGGTAAACAAACTGCTATGATTGTATGGCTTTTTGATCATTGCGAACCAACGACTTGCAACTTTTAGTTAGAAACTAAATCCACTGATCCAACTTTGGGCTGAAAATAGGCAGATAGGACGTTCTTAGTGGAGGGCTATATGGTTAAGAAGCCATTTACTTGAGGAGGTAGATTACAAAGTAAAATGCTCTAAGTCACGTTGGCCAGTATGTTCTTGATGTTGTTTGTTCATATATTCGTCTTACGCAACTGTTTCACAACCGCAAGTTTGTAGTATGAGGCATTACGGTTGAAACCTGCCAATCCCAAATAGTTTTGGCACTAGATAATCCCAGCATTTTGCGCCGTTTGCATGCTTCGTCAACCGTGGCCAAGTGATTACCTACTTTAAGCTGCTCTGGACTTCAGAAAACGATGAAAAAACTGAAAAGAAAGCATAATAAATTAGTGGACGAACTTTGTTTCATCCGGAGAATTCATGGGCTGGACGATTTCTAAATCATAACTCTCTCTCGTTCACACACACAAAGTTCACAACAAGGGATGGATTTTGGACAATATATAATAACTATATTAGCTAAAGACAATCCTTCGTCGTCAGTTGAGAACAACTGTATCAGTTTGGGTCAGATCTAATGCTACCGTTGCAATATAATCACATGAAGCCACATTTACATTGTAATCTGCAGTCGTGCTTCTGTTCAAAGTAACGCAATAGAGCAAGCAGAGGCTGACGATAAACAACCATTCACGAGAAACATCTTGAAAACCATAATAGTTTCCACGTTAGTAAGGAATGATGTGAAAAAGCCTTTCTATTACTTGGTTTGTAAATTACGCACAGGTAGTCAGTGCTGTTCTCAGCATGCGCGGTCAATCGTGTTCATGTGAGTTGCGTCAAGCCTAGAACGTATCAGAACAAGGTACCATTGAGCCCACCCGGAAAATTCCTAATTAGTTTACAAATAATTCTGAAATCCCCCTAGAAACAATGAGACATTCGCGTCAAACGTCCGAATTTGATACTTGACAATAATTTTTACCAACAGTTCAAAGAATTCCTGCGCTGTTGGTATACAAACTTCACGAAATGTTAGCCACGGAAAGCAAAAGAATAACGAAGTATGAAATTCTACAAAAGCGTACCACTCAGAAGTATGCACAAAAGCACCGACAAGAATAGGCTAATTAAAGTGTTTTGATTCAACCGAATCTTCTGATTGAACCTGTGGTGAGAGTCACAATAATGTTCATCAGTGAAAAAATGAAACAGTGGTTTGGTTTTCCAATGTTTTGACCTCACAGCCGCGGTCAAAAAGAATCCAATATAGTAGACCTCTACCTAACACCAAGCTAGCGAATTTTTATGTCCACTGAATTCCTGTACGTCGTAAAGCAGTGTAGCCGGCATCAAGGCTGCATGCCACTCGGTGCACCACCAATTTGTAGTCGGAAGAAATGTTACCATATTGGTGGTTGGACGTGAATGAGGTGGAATATTTCTGGAGTAAATGGCCCCATGCAAGCAGAAACAATTTTGATGAAGTAGTGGGTTCTCATCAAATAAGTGTCCCCTTTATAAATAACAAGAATCTATCGGTGATTCCGCGACGTGACGCGTGTGATCGGTCCATGAATAGGGTAATTGTCTCCGAATGTCTCCTTATGGCAGGTGGGTGGATACTTTAGGCTCTGAACAAAAACGATGCTCCAATAGGACGACGCGACGCAAAAAACCTCTGCTGGATCCAAGCCAGAAGAAAGCTTCAAGTTAATCGGTAGGGCGATTTGTTCCAAGTTGACGCCAAGTGACGCCAACCGTCACCTGGTTGTTGTCTCTTCTTACGTTTCTACTGATTACCATCACGAAGCGCTATAAATCCCCCCGGCGAATTCAAAAGTAGTGCTACGTCACTTCGATGCGTACAGGTCGAGAAGAGGGTTAAGATCATACATTGAACAACCTAGCCATTTATGTACACTTTACCCAAGGGCTTGTACCCAAGGACTCAGTCCAGCCATTTCATTGATATTGCAACACAATTCGTCCGTGAAGTTTCCTGTGTCATCCTGAAGAACCTGAGTCCGTGAATCCCAGTCTTGAGGATATTGATATGACTCCTAATGAAAGAGTTGACATCGCAACGCTTGACTGGAGTCCAAGTAACAACACGTCGTGTTTTGCGAGTTAGATTTTTGGAAAATAAGCAATCGATGCTCCAGTGGCCTCAACTGATTTGTCCCGTGCGCGCCCCCAGATACGACAGAAAACATGCCCCACGAAAAGCTGTACGATCTCTTAGGCACATGAAAACGGGGTGATATCTCGATTTCAGTAGGAGACATGTTACAGCAGATCAGCTGTGTTCGAACGGGCACACTCAAAAGGTCATTTTAGTCTCGGATCGTCCTTCGGGGGATGGAAAACGCTCACCGACTCTGTGCTCTGAGCACCAGCTATTCTCTTCTTGTGTGAAATTCATACGTTTGAACAGCAGCTAAGTTACAAGGGATTCTCTCTCCGAGTAACGGATGGATGCAGTAGGACCACGTCACCACTGGCCAGCATAACCGAGGTCGTTCACAAGACTGTCCGTCCTGCTGAAACGTCCCCCCCCCTCGATTCCGATCACGCGCCATCACGAACAAGAATACCCGCATGGTTTGCTGGGCGCTAGAAACGCAAAACGCAGCCACCGTTATGTATCAGTAAGCTATCTGATTTAACTCGACCCTTAATAAACAAAAAACGTGCCAGGTGAAAAGAAAGAGCTAGACCCACCTGACTACATTAACCAACACTGGTCGCTTATGGAATTTTTTTTGCATTATGTTGGCTTCGTCAGTTGAATTACATCCTCGGTTATCCAGTGCCCGTGAAAGATATGCGAGAGAGAACTAAGCGCGTTCACGAAGTAACAGGGGCTGTGCTGACCAAACATCCACTCTGCGACAAATCCTGGGACACAGGCAGACTTGCCTAAGATATCGATCGCTTTCTTTCTTGATGTAAAAGCGGCGTCCGGATAATTTGATCGCACGGTTCTCTGACGCTTCTTCTCGCTATAGGATGCACCAGAAAATTGACCTCAGATTTCCCATATTTGTATGCAAACAACTGAAGCCGTTTTGCTAACTTTTACCTCCCACTCGAACTCACCACGGAAAGTGGCGGCTGTCATGACTCACCTTTTCCACTTTTACTTTGCAACTTTGACAATGAGATGGTTCTAGGAGTGGCGCTATTCTAAACTGGGAACAGTGACATTGGCATTTGCTCAAATGGGAAACTGTCCGACTTAGAACATGCGAACGACATTGTGTGGCTGAGTGAAGACCCAAGCAAGTGGCAAATTCTTCTCCGCCGTCTGAATGATACCATGAATATGTTCAGGATGTGTTCTGAATCTTCGAAGTATGAGATGCTGTTGCAGGACCGGACTGGCTCGCAGCGGAAACCTGTCGTTGCAAGGGGACAACTGAGTGAAGTGGATAGACTTAATTAAGTGGCTAGTGGTATCTCACCCGGTGGTCGGATATCGGAAGCGCTGAAGTTATTAGCGTCTGTCGTTAGGCGTATATCGCAAAATACGAGTAACAAGCCAGGATAGTTTTTTTCTGTTTGTGGATGCATTGATCAAATCTTCCCTTTCTAACAGCTGCTAGAACACTGTTACGTTTTTCAAAGACCAACAATAACTGTACTCTTAGACATTCGTGCAGCTTCTAAATCCATCGATGGATCATTATGACATTATCTGAGTGGAAATGAAACACTTGAGAGACTTGCATAAGTCATCAGAGCGTTGTACTATCACATCTCAGATCGGCTTAGGGTGCACGGCCGGAATTCCTCGCTGTTAGTCGTCTCCTGTGGAATGCGACAAGCCTTTCTCATATCTCAGTTTCTTAACTTTGTCATGAAAGATATCTCAGGGAATACATCGTCTGGTCTATCGACGATGGAGTGAAGTGCATCCCGGAGAAAGAAGTTCCTGATTTAGATTAAACCGACGATATTACTTTGCTGACTAACAATATACAGGCACACGTCGTATTGGTTGACGGTTGAGGCATCCCGAGACAGCACGTAAGTTGCGCGCTCAAAGTTCAAGTCATTTCTCCCGGACCGATAGAAGCCTGCAACTGCATTCGCTGTTTTCGATGATCCGTTACAGGTGGTCGACAACTTTATGTATCTCGGGAACTTCGTAACCGCAGCAAATGACGTTAAGCAATCAGCTCTGTTCAGTTTGATACTACCAATAATCTAGCACTGCTGTTCTCCGGTTTTCGTCGATACCTTAGAACAGCGCCTGATCAGATAACTGGACAGGAAACCGTGGCAGATTACATCACGAATAGCAAGAGTCAAAGCAATCCCCGCGAACCTGCGAAACTTATGGGGCTGATGTGATATCCGGCTTCCTCGCGAGAAGAGGATACGTAATGACACGATCCGCAATTTATTGCTGTATCGTTGCGAGACCGCACTTCTTCACGCTGAGGACCATAGGTGACTTCTTGCATACAACCAACGACACTGCTGAAGCATTGTTCTGGTGGGAACACTAAGTAAGTAATGACGAGGTGCACCGACGTGTTCTGGGTGCTGGTAGCCGCTCTACTTACTCGTCAATGGCCGGGCCACGCATTGCGCATGCCTGCCCGTGGCCTGCCATTTTGCCAGTGCTGGGAGAGACCCGGAGACAGGAAATGATGGTCAGACCATGATTTGACCAGAAGTATGGAGAAGTTAACTGGACTTACAAATCGACTGGTGTTTCCCCCCTAAGTAGGACCAAACACAAGAGACGAAGATTTCCATTAGTAAAAGATGCTCAGATAAGAACTCAAAACTAGTGGTGCGGATGGTCTGTCCTACGTCAATAAAACCCATAACAAAAAACGCTTCCTTTTCTCTGCCATATTCCTACACTCCTCACTGGCCTCTGCCAAATTTTATTTAGATGTTGCTGCATCCACACTATGCTTGTTCTCAAGCCGATGATATATATGCATATATATATACATAATAATGAACGAAATGTTCCATATCTTATGGTTCAAAGTAAATGATGACAAATTCTAGTATCTTTTGATTGTGCCACTGTAGGCTGTTAGCAGCAAAAATTTGGGTTTTTCATACAACCAGCCAAGAACATCAAACTTTTATTTCGAAAAATTCATAAGTTGATACTGGCGAAACACGGAGTAAGATAAACAGACGCTGTTCACGAACAAACACGACGAAATCTCCGTAAGAGAGAATACATGCAGATCAGTAGTCTGCACGATTCGTTTGTGCTTACATCACTTTCAAACATAGAATCAACCAAAGCAGTCACATGGGACCTACGCAGGCGGATTTCAAGTATGCAGTTGAAATTCCCATTCCAGATAATATGAAGCGTAAGCCAGTTGAGTGATTTTCTGCAGATACAGGTAAATTATTATACACGTTGGTATTAAGGCTGTAGGATGGGATAACACCGATTCCACCCCGAAATACATGGTCTCAGATGTACAACAAACAAATAGTGAGCGAATGTTTTCCCAATCAAAACCGATTTAATCCCAAGCGAAACAGAACACGTCACATTATTCTGCATGATAACAAGTTTTCTATAGCAACTTCCGAAGTAGCCATCGAAATTCGTTTTCCAATGGCTATCACGGATTTCACACTAGTGCGATTGTCTCTGGTTAGAATCCACCGTTACGCTTGTGCTTACAACCAAGATCACCGAGGGAGATGAAAGCTGCGAAGGTGGTGCCATATCATGCACTTGAGTAAAAATTCTCCCGCAACCCTCGTTTTTGAAACTCAATGCACGGTACGCTCATAAGCAAAAGTATCTGATAGTCACAAGAAAGGTAATGCAACAATAAAAATTCAGGCGAAATCGGCGCGCGCACATTTTCGTTTCGTGCACAACATATGTTTCATGTCAAACAACATTTGAAACACTGAATGCCTATTTGTCTTTTTCTTTAACAGGGCTAGTGAAATGTCATTACTGCAAAGTGGGCAGTTGTAAAAAAGAAACTGCTTGCGATTGAAAAATAGAGAATTGAACGCCCGAATATCGAAACCGTTATTAAGGGGAGTGTCCATAAGTGTCATGAATGAAGAAACTCAGTAAATAACTAATAACTGCACCCACTATCACAATAAGTATGGGAAGGACAATTTAGTCAATGAGATGAGCAGCGGACATATGATCGTCGAAAAACTATACTATGGTCATGAGACAAACATTCGAACAAGCAGGCTAGAAATGTACACCCCAAATACTTCCAAAAGAACAGATAAACACTATCGATCAAAGCTTGTCAAAACATTTTTAGTGAAATTTCGCCATTCGCGTGAACCTCCTCAATCCGGGAGTCCCTCCAGACAGACCCTGAGTATTGTACCAATACATTTTCCAGAGCTCGATTTCAACTTTGGTTTATTGCAGAACAGCTGTTTTAAAACCGTCCACACCTCCGGTTTTTGTGGTCTAATAAAGTGCATCAGTGAACTATATACTTCATACTTATATTCTTATTTTTGTGAAAAGTCGGTTTCCCAGAAAATCTAGATCAGTGAAGTATGAACTCCGGTTCCCCAATCAGATGGTTCAGTTAAAGTGTACTTTAAAAAACCCCTAAAGAACCAATCAAAAAGCGGCAATGGCGTGTTAAAGCAAAACCATCTAACATCTTGCTTGTTTCAGGGACAATGTCATTAATTTCTGGATGACAGATTTGTATACTCGAATTCCGAGATGGTGAGCGCTTTTCTTCGGCCTTTGGCTGCATTTCACAATCTCCCTCAGTCTCCTGCGAACTCACTTTGCTCTTTTGTCCACCACTTCCCTTCCTATTCATCATTTTCTCTGTCGCCATTGTATCCTTCTGACTTTCTTGAGTGACCTCTGCCCCACATCAGACGACCTCTGGAAAGTTTCAGGTGCGAATTTTGTTGCGCGTGATATCACCTCTCTTTTCACCGAGATCTATTCGTCAGTTCCAGCGGTCGCAGTAACCTGATACTCCCTTCGTAAAATCTATTTTGTGCTCCTGCATGTTTCTTCAATTTTGTTTTAATCACTACATGGGATAGGACATCTGGGTTTAGCATTCCAGTACATAAAACCAAGGTCTCTCTCGTTTGTCTTACACACTGGTATCTCATCGGGCCTATCCCTATAGCTGCTGATGGTAAGCCACATCTGAGAACTGTAGTCTAAAATCGACCAGGTATTGATAACGTCTTCATCGATTCTCATATCTGTCGCTGATCAAACCCCTGCAGATCGAACAGTAGGCCACCGAACGTCCCGTGTAGACCGATAGAGACAAGACTCGTTATGTGGAGCGGTACCATTCCATGTAACGAGTCGAGTCTCTAGCGATCTACATGCAATTTTCGGTGCCGCATTCATGGCCATGATGTTTAACGATGTCCCGGTGTTTAGCTGGAATTCGATTTCAACTTTGTTAACCAGCATTTTGGACGAAACAACCTTACCTTATGCCAGGGTTGGCATTACATTTTCCCGTTGTCCGACTTGTGGGTTTTGGCTTATGATCATCGCCGCCAAGACTACTTACTGGAATTACTCTATATTTCCCCTTAAACTGGATGATTTTCTCTCCAAGTAACGTGGAGCTTGCGGGCGTTTCCTAAATGCTATCTTCTATTGGCCATGTGTTTTTAACGTAACCAAGGTTTAAGTACGCTTTGCGGCTGCTTCTACGCCTCGGCAAACATTGATGCACTGCTGGAGTTTCAACTTCGTGATCTACAACAGCCTTTTCCGATAGCGGAGAAGCTGAAAAATGCAAAAATTCAGGCACACACAAGGCTTTTCTCTAGATACCTGCAAAAATTAAACGATCGAAAGAGAAGCTCACAGTCAAGAAGAATAAATCAGATGATTCATTAAGTAATTTGGTTGGTTGATTCCAAATAGACATTCCTACGTATGGTTGGACTGGCCAAGGAAACACAGTCCCAGTTCTACTTTTACCGTGACCCGATCATTCCCGCCTCATTGTTTTCAGTCAAAAAACCATTAATGATATAAAGTGCTATCGGTCCAACGGTTTTGACGGAATCACACCAGCCCGGTGGCTTTTGATTCACATGTCATTGCTGACAGCGACCGAAAATCGTCATACTGTGTTCGCAACAGCCTCCAATCATCAGTTAGTTTTTCTGCGTCTTCTACTTCTATTGTTAACCAGACGAAATGGGCAGAACAAAGTGTAAAGAGAGTAGTTAATAAGGAAAATCACGTTAGCAGTAACAGTTTAACAATAAAACCCATATTCCGGCCGTTTAGAAGTGGGGATAAAACGTAATGACACAGGCTGTGTGCACGAATTTACTTCAAAATATTTTCATTTATTAGGTTCGGTTGGGTGCGAAATGAATAACCCTGAGTTCCCACGGGTCTAGGACAAAAACGAAATGGCTCTGCCATTAGGTACTTAGCAAAATCAATACTTTTCGTAACCGAGACGGATGAAACCGTCAGAACAAACATGAATACGCCCTTGGTAAAAGGTCATAACCTTGACGACATCGTGATAGAAAGTTGAGATTCTCATCACTTTGACTAGCGCATTAAGGTCAAATATCACAGATATAGGTACGATACATGACATGAAGCCGCCCCTCAACCAGGGTTAATCCACACGCATTCGGTCTCGTTATTCTGTTCATTTGTGTGGTAGGCATAAGGGTTGTGGCACGGACGCACAAACACAACGAGCCCGACGACTAGAATGCCCAAGCGAAGTTGTCTGTGGCTCAGCGACAAGGAACAACAGACGTACGCACACGAACAGAGACATACGGGCGTGTAAGGGTGAAACATCATCGGTACCTAACTGGCGCCCGAGGCTTTTACAGAGTGGCGCCGTTTAACATCGGACATTTGACTCGTGCTTGCCAGCTGTCTTTATTTCTAACCAACATGCCGATTAATATGCGCACAAACGAATGCGCACAAATGTGCGCTTCCCAAACAGCAACGCCATGTCTCTGGCACGTGAGTAGGGGCCCAACGACCTAACAACACAAACCCAAATCCCGATAATACACACACGTGCAACCAACTATTGAGTGCGTAGTTGTAGAATCGAGAGATAGAGGCCGTGGTATCCTCGACTTAGAAGGACATGCTGTTCTTCTGACGCCACTGGACGACAACAAAGCTACAAGATCGACAGACATGAGATGGAGAAAAGAGATAATCTGAACGGCCACAGCGGCTTTCACATCTACCGGGTTGCGGAAGTTTGGTACCTGCGTAAATCCCTATGGCTCAGCTAGAACGACTGGCTAAAATGCTCCCAGTAAACGTGGTGGTGTCCCTGAAGGCAATGGACCTAGTGTCGTTGCTAACTGCCACCAGCATGAGGCAATGCCCACTCATGGCACACCCCGAATCAAGAACAAACACAAGAGAAAAAGGCAAGTTTAGTCCACCGATGCGCATGTGTAAAACGAACAAAAACACCTCAGTTGGGTCGAATCAAACATGTGGTGAACATAGCGACCTACTGAACCAAAAAGCTGGGGTTACAGGCGTTACGATCCAACAGGTAGGGAAAAACAGAGGGACAGAAAGAATTTGTATGATGTATCACTCCCCGACCTCCCGCAAAAAAAAAACAATGCAACGAAAAAAGGAAATGCAGCCGAAATCAAAACGTGGCAACTTTTAGGCTATTCACTAAATTTCTGTCATTTGACGGCTACAGAAAGACAAACATTGTGGCGAAGCGATTGGGGTAGTAAAACAACCTTAGAGCGGAATCCAACAAAACCGCTCCGTGCATAGTTACTAAAAGATAAAGGGAATGACTAAAATTATTAAATAATGAAGCGCTACCAAACGAAGGAATTCAGAAGAACGCTAGGGTAGGATCCCGTAATTTTTAGTTTCTAGAAATCCGTTAATCTGGTATCACGTCTGTGAATCTAATAAATGCAAGTTCTCAGAAGATAAGACAAAGACTGGGAGTCTCCTAAAAGAGAATGACTTTCATGAATACAGAATATCCATTGTGTACTAACCTAGCGGGAACTTCGAATGATTGTCTGGAGGGCCCAACTACATACAAAACGGTGCAACCGTAGCTACTTCTTTAATGTGATAAAGCTCACCTGGATCGTTTTCAAAAAGCAATTTGCATTTTGACAGTCCGCTAGAACTAATCGGTTCGTCTCTCCGACATTCATCACTGTCTGGACAAACTGAACCATCGACAGAAGAATGTTCAGTTTGAATTACTCGACTCCAGTGATGTGGATTTATACACACTTGGTTCACGACCCCATTTTGAGCCGCCTTGCATAGATCAAGTCGTCTGGTCAAGCGATGTCAGTTGATGTGAAAATGGAAAAAAAGGGAAAATAAAAAAGCAAAATTCATTCATTCAGTACTAACTAGACTAGCTTACCAAACCCATACACGTATATATTTTGTCGAGCTATCGGCATACAATGCACTGGAGGCGAAGATAAACAGCACAGGACGTAGTATAAATATAGTGAGTATGAAATGCTAATGTGACTCAGCGAGGATCGGAGTTATACTCAATAAAAAAAATAGAAGACACTTAATAAGTCCTGGTTGCCGAATCAAAATGTTTGCTACCGGAGTGTGAACAACACAAAGGCCAGACCCAAATTTTACGCGACCGTTTAAACAAACAAGCGGGCAGGAACATATGCGCGTTCAATAAAACAAAAAGCGACCTCCACGACGTTGAGGACGACAACTTTTGTTGTTTGCCATCATATGGTATTCATCATCGCGGCGCATGTGTGCAAACTTGCACGAAGACAAATGAACGACCGAGTCAGTGAGTGGAACGGTCTGCCCGCAGAAGGATTCCAACGCGTAAGAGTACGTTCATTTTTTGGGATGTCTAACGAGTGGCTCAAAGCAACTCATGATTTCACAAAACTACAGTCAGGTGATCACTTAAGTGAATACGAAATTACCGGCAAGATCACAAGACAAGTGCAACGAGAGCTTTCTAACGATTAAGTACTACAGGCAAGGACACATTCATCAAATGATTCACTAGAGACTGCCAAACGCTGCTGAAGGATATTCTACCCGACGTTACTCCTTCATTGACATCTCACTCCGGAACCAGTTTATGCTTCTCAGAAGAGAGAACGATAACCTATTGGTTGCTTGCGAATACCAATAACCATATAATCCGTGCACTTCTGGAGAATGTAAGGGCTAGTCAAGCGGAATCTATCATAAATCGCATCAACAAGGCGTATAGACTCCCTTATCACTTACTTTTCATATTAGGGATACATGCATATTGACGCAAAAGGTATGGTTGGTATATCAGACGGAGAAAAGTGACAAGTTCTAAAGCCACTCGATTATTCACATGCCGATTGTATTAGGAAACTTCAGGATATAAAAGTGAAGTTAGTGGCGAGAGTCGAATGCAGGAGAGTCATTCATGTTTCTATCCGGCTGAGAAGAAACTATCAAGAATGAAGGGATGACCACAAGGCCTTGGAGGGGAATGTAATAGCTAAACGAAACCAGATCAACCCCACCCCAATTTTGTCCTGGGTTTCGCGAAATGCAAAGCTGTGGGTTTGCTGTCAATGTAGGTGACAACCGACCGTAAAACAACACATGATAAGGCTGCATTCTATGAATAAGGAAATAAAATGGATTAGCTTTTGTAAGCTCGTCGTTTTTATTATTTTTCAAATGACTTCATTTACTCCTTCCTCCCAGAATGCAGCATATTCTGGTAGTAACTGCCTGACATTAGCACGTGTGAACATAGCAAAAATAACAATACACTTTATTATCATATTGGTTTAGACGTCTTCGACTGAACCAAACATTAGTCTTTAGAATTGTTGGTTCATTAATGTAATAAACTGAGAACCAAACGAAACCGACAAACGAATGCCAGTTTATTATTAGGTGCAGGGAAACCTGCGAAGAGGTCACTTATGTTGTGTTGTGAAATGTGACCAGGCAAAGCATTGGTTGGTCAATTTCTTGAGGCAAGCGTCTATCGACGGCACATCCGAGTGTCGCGCAATGTACGGGTCGTGCATGTGGGAAGATTCGCCAGTAGGTGCAAGGATCAGCTGTTAGATGGAGTGGGCCACATACAAGTCAAATCGGTTGCAGCGTTTCGACTTCAAATCAGGTTCATGGTTACATGCTTCAGTGCGATGTTTCCACAAATAAATCTTCGAACAGCATGGAAATGAGTTCATTATAACTATGGATTAGTTCTGATCAAAAAGGTATATCAGTTAATATGAAAAATACGTGATTAAGCCGAGGCAACATACAGCAGAAATACTGTAGACCGGATCGGGAAAAATCAGATTCGTTCTGAAGTGCATTCACAAATGCGACATAAAAATGAAAAATTCTAAGTGACGGTGACGAAACGGGGGCAGGTTGAACAAATCCAAAGTTACAGATATACAAATACAGACGAACAGAAAATGGGGGAGTTATTGGATGGAAATATTCTGAACGAAACTAATGTGTATACACACGTCGGGTATGAAGCACCACTTCCTTATTTGTGTCACCATAAGTGATTGCGCAGATTTTGACAGACATCCCACACACACACACACACACACACAAACAAACAAAGTCGACAATACAGCGGCTGCTATGGCAGCAGTTTGGGTGGCGTGGACCGTGAGTAAAGGATGGACGGGAGATCCACCAAATAAGATAACTATGAAGGCGTATATCCTCAATTTGTATAGAGGAAAAAGGTGGCTTGTTTTGACGGAGCCATCCAGTTCCAGAACAAACCAGATATGCACAGGACAAAAAAATGTTAGTTGGATGGATTGTCAATTGACAGGCGCCACATAATCTATGGGAAACTGGAATTTTGTACGCTTTCACAAGCGTCAATGTTCATAGATCGGTGAACGCGTAATGAGGTCCAGAGATTCAACGACTAGGAACGACAACAACAGTTGTCACTAATCAAAATGAATAGCAATTACTGTGGAGTAAATAACATACTGTAGAGTAGAAGAGCAAAATAGCGTCAGAGACATTCAATATGAGATATTGAAATGGTCTTCAAAATACCTGGATGATACAGTGGAGAAGGAGAAAGATAGTGTCCGGAATAGAAGACAATGTATGAGATTCAATCAACAGTGGGAAAGTCTGAGGAGAACGACACTCGTCAATCTACGTTTGTATCTACACCCCTATTCCGTATTTGCAAAATGGGCATGTATGTTGAATATAAATGAACACATCTGTAGCAGGGACTGGCAAAATACGGTGGCTCCAGCTTCATGCACAGATGAATGACTACATGGGAAAAGAGAAATACGTCAGGGAGATGGGTTATGGCGAGTGCATGCGTGCCGACAAGCGAACGGCTGGGTTCGTGTGAAAGGGCGTTTGTTTGTTCACGCAGCCTCCTGTTATTCAAGGCGTCAAACGAATAACGTTTGAAGTTACTCGTGACACGCATCGGGTATTGGAGCCAGACAAGCTTGACGCCGTCGGATTGCGCATACTTAGCACAGAAGGCCACATATGCAGGCAGTCGAGCACAAACAAACAAATTGTTGGGAAAGGAAGTAGGTGGGTTCCAACTAATCTGATAATGTCTCTATCAATTTGTATGCAGACCTGTTTGCACCGGGTTAGGCCATACCGTTTGTGCTGGAACCGGGCCAAGTGAGGGAGGGTTCTCTACAAGCCCCGTTATTCGAAAAACAGTAGTTTTCAACTGAGTTGAAAGGGTGGGAGTGTGAGGAACGGGGTCATATCGAAGCACCCTACTGGGCAAAATAGGCATGAAAGTGGGTGGATGGAAGAAATAAAACAGCAACAGCGAAACCATTGGCGTCAAAGCAACAGTAGTACGCCTTACTATCCGCGCACCCGTTTACTTTAGGACACAGAGATTGGCTACGGCAGTGGCGCCAACGTTCGAAACGCTTCACGTGTCCAGTCGCGTCTGCAAAGGCACGGATATCGTGCACCACTCATTTGTGCAAGAGGTGGAGATCAGCAACAGCTACGATAAGGGAAACAAGCATAAAGCTAATCAGACCCCAGTGACAGGAACAACAAGGTGGACAGTATGCCCAGAATTTTCGTACAGTGACATACATGTCCGAATAGGCGAACACTCGCGGTAAAATAACTAAATCTACAAGCCGTGTGGCAGTTTAAGCAATCTCCGGTTTTCTATGTTTTGTGAGGAAAGACAGATGGTTTTTCTCTTGAAAATAACGAAAAACTTTGTACGAGACGTTAGAGGTTATCTGGTAAGAGGGATGGAAGCGAAGAAAGCATACGGATTCTCCAGACGCGCAACACGTCTATTAAAAAAATTACAGAAGCATTATGGGTAGAACTATTAACATTTAAAAAAAACAAGTTAACCAGGTTGTGGTAAAAAAAAACTAACGGTACTGGGAAGATTCCGTGATACTACACTTAAAAATAACTTCACATTACAACATGCGTCCTACATGAAGTAAAACGAAATGAAGCAGAACCAAATGGATGCACTAATGAACTGGACGTAAAAATAGGAACCAAATTTCGTCCAAACGTTTCAAAGTATGTACGAAAGATTTGTTTCTACGGTCACCGATTGCGTTTCATATGAGTGACCCCGAATGGCGGGAGGACATCATCGCTTTTACAGAAATAGCTTTAATCAAAACTTTGAACACATTCTAATTACGGGGTAAAAAATTGTCGTCCTGCCTCTATCACCGACCAACTGCAGGGGTTTCTCAGCCAAAGCTAAGTAGCTCAGTTGTGAAACATTTGGGCATTACAACATGCATCATTTTCACCCGCGAATGCACATTTGTAGAAATCAGAGCTGGAAATCAATTTCGTTTTTATGGGGTACTGATAGCTGAGCTTGGCTTCAGATCGTAAACGTTTCATCACCAGTCGAGGTGACATCGTCGATGGAAGTGCTTCTTATCATCTACAAATCTGACCCAAAGTTTCGGCTGGATCTTTGATCGTGAGATATTTTCCAGGGCTTGCATTATCGCTTCAGCGAGAAATCCCGATATGGGTGAGCCTATCGGCTTCTTTAATTTGTTCACACATATCACCGTTAAATTTGAAGCACCTGCATAGGAACCTTTCCAGTAGTTCATAAATTGTTTGTTTCCAGTGTTTTGTCCGGGTAGTGTTCATGGAGTAGTACTTTGGTTATTTTCTTTGCTTGCACTGACCATGCCACCTAGATTGGTGGTGAAACGTTTGCGATCTAAATTTAAGCTCAGCGATCACAACCCCGTGAAAAAATAAAAACTCAGACTGCGACCAAAAATAATTTCCAAATCAATTGAATCAATTTCGTGATTGAGACTAGAGGCATAGCTGCGTGTTTCTTGACGCGACACTATTGCAAATAGGGAAGTGGCCATCTAAGTGGTGGTTAACCGTGAGTAATATAAATTGATGTTCACCAAGCAGACGGCGCGGGCAAGCGGCCTTAGTGTCTGTGCTGTGGTGGATTTTAAACTAGCAATGATCTTCTTATAAAATAACACAACAGTCTGAACACAGCACTGTGAAATGGTGCACGTGAGCCGCTACTAAACGAAGCCAAAGTCTCTAGTTTTCTCGTGAGATACCAAATTCTACCAGTCGTATTCACAGACCACCAGGTTGGCTGGAAACCTAGATTGTCCGGAAACCGATTCGAAATAATCAAATGAAGCACGACATTGGCTATTGGATACAGGTTAAGAGAGATCGTCCAGCTGCTTTGCAAATTATGCCACCTGACCGAATGCTCGGAGTAGAGACACATAAACCAACTCCTTGCTTTGATCTGGGCGGCTGTATGCCAAAGAGCTTAAGATTACGATAACTGATCGACGGCAGGGAGGAGTTTGGGAGAGCTAACAAGCGTAGTGAGCCATATATAAAATCGCGGCCGCTAATTTTCACCTGTTTCTGCCGCTCGGTTTTTTTTACAGACAAGAACCAAACAAATATATATACGAGTAATAATTAAGAATGGACAGTTAAATAGTCCAATTCTCCACCTCCACATCATCAGTTGACCGAAGTTCACCGGTGGGCGTCATACAACTCGGCTAACCAAATGGAAGCACAGAGATTACCTACAAGGGGCTTTAGTCCGAACCTTTGACCAAATGGTTCAACCTACAAGGCAGTAGGATGAACTGAGTGCCCCGCAGCCCTCTGCGGCCGCTGACCGATTGCTCAGTTGGTACGCCCTTTGGACGAGGCTAAACATTCTAGGTGTCCAGTACACCCCTCCGTTGCAGAGCCTTGTGAACACGGTTCTCTATCCTCCATACGCTTCTTATGGTCGCAAAAGCATCCAACAGGCACGTCATCTGGTCAGCAAGAAAATTCCCCGTAGTAAACAGTTTTCCGGACGACCTATTCCACTGCTGTTGGGATCAAATTCCTTGAGGGCGACCATATTCACTGTAATAAGATTTCTCCATGAAGAAGCTATTTTGACATCAGGTAATGCACAGTATCCATTGAAACAGGATGTCGACAATCTGGTGGCTGTGAACAGATTTAATTAACTGCAGAATTCACAGCACACGATAATTCAAAGAGTTTTTTTTCAAAGTTTGCTGTGTCATGAACGCCCTTCGTTTTATTCATGAACATGATGTGAGAAGCTGAAAATCCACCTTATCATGTACATTCAGCAACAGTTGACTCAACGGGAACTGAATGTTATCAATTAACAGGTTGGACAAAGCGGAATGCCAGGCCAAAATAAGGCTGATGTAGATAGGAAAATGTGCACCATAATAAGCTGAGATAAACAAATAAAAAACTCGATTCATATTGAATTTCGACAATAGGTTCTTTCACATCCATCGTGGCACGGGTGCCTTCCCCCTGACTAAATACGGCACAAATTTTTTTTTCATCATCTGCTTGAATTGGAAAACTCAGCTTCACCATGGAGTCTGCTCGTCATTATACATGCTTATATGTACCGGCAGTTAAACGCACAAATACTTTTTGCTCAACTAGATTTGCACATTCTTACCCAACAAGAAGAGGCATCTGTGCTTCCTGTCAGGTCACTCTTACGGGCACCCCTCAAAGTGGAATTCTCACTACCCAGTAAGTAATTACTATTCACAAAAATGTCCAATCTGCCTGTCATATATCGCTATCAAATTCAGGTTCATCACTGTGATGTATACAAAAGTCGTGGCATATTCCTCATGTCACCTACTCAATTGTGTCGATCGAAGACTTAAAACTGTACTGAGAAGGCAGAGTTCTCTCCAACGAAAACCGGTGGCGTGAAAAATCAACCGTTTCTGATCTAGAAGGTCAGATTTGACTGACTAACCACAAACAACTGTTTCGTTTATCACAAATCATTTCAACACTGCGTTCTGTTGTCGCAGGATAATTAACACCCAGTTGTAGATGATTTCGTTCCCATATCAAGGTCATGGAGAACTGCGTTCGAAAATTAGTAGTCTACTAAAATTGGCTAGGGAAACCGACGGTAATAATCTTCCTTTCAGTCCAAGGATATTCTAGTTACAATTTTCCGGAAAGACGGTGCGTGAACGATGGGGGATTGCGGGAAACTGTTAAGCAGACTAAACAAAATCCCGAGAGATGTCTCTGCTTTCCTCCTTGTCATCGGCAGATCGGTCCCAAAGCGATGACGTTGTGAGGTGGTCAAGCCACCGCCGAACGAGCAAATGGATGTGACGACGGATAGAGCAAACAGATGTGAAAATATTTGGTACTAACCCATGCAACGGTGTGAACAGGATGAAATGGTATGCGTGCATGAGAAGCTCGTCAATCAAAAACAGACACGGACCGAAGACCTACTTACAGAGTTTGGCTGCAGTTTGGACATACCGATACATAGCAACGGATTTCGACACATGAGAGACGTTTCGGCCGAACTGAGGTCATTTGATTTGTTCACCTTTCAGTGAGAACAACGGGATCTAAGTTAGACAAAGGAAGACTAATTGGACACGTTAGATTTAGCTACATACTTAGACTGTATGATGCAAACTAACCACTTTCATAGACACATGGCAGTAACAGTTCTTCGTACAACAGAAACAGTGGTAGGTATTGGCCGACTATCTTCAGATCTCCTAAAGTGCGGTGGCGTGGCTTTGACCAATGCGTTCAGTTCTCTTCGTAATAAATCATCTAGTCCTAAGGGTAACATGCATATAATCGCTCTTCCAGTTCCGAAAACTTCCGAATTGGTCGTTTTAACCAATCGGGTTCATAAATACATTTTACATTTACCGGTCTAAAACCGATGGGACGTGGGGTAATTACACAGTTACGTGACCCTGTGAGTTCTTCTAATAATCATTTTGAACCGCTTGTACAGCTAATAGGTGGCATTCAACCGTGCTCCACCTTCATTCCCACTTCACAAACTGCAAAGATTTGGTGTGGCTGTTTGATTACTTTACGAAAAGAATCAAGTGCACACGATTGTGTATGGGGTTGTGATTTGAGAATTTTGCAAAATTACCATATGCAGGTAATAACTTATGTGCAAATCAAAATATTTCTTCACGGGAATCCCTTGGGATTTGATATCTTGAGGACAACGGGCAGCGCGCAGGGACCGCGTAGAATCTTGAAGTGAAAACCGCACACATTAATGCCAGATCAACAAGATGGAGAATGATCCCACAGCCCTAGACTTGACTGTTCGTGTAGCATTTTATAAGGGTCACTGGACCACTCATTGAGGATGAATGGTTCCCACCTCTATTGGCTAATGAGGAAGGAGCCCAGTTGTAGCGTCCAAGCTTGGAAAGTGCAACTAATATTTCGAGAGAGAAGACGGTAATATACGATTTAAAGAACACAAGAAAAGGTTTAGAAGAGGACAATCTTCAAGTTGGTATCTCCTTCTGTGGATAATAAACCATTATCCCAACAGTGGGGAAACGCCAAAGCTGCTGGTTAAAAACTCCGAAGTGCTTTAGGGAGCTGTTCTTACCCCTTGTTCGTTTGTCCTATGGATAGCGAATAACAGACTCTTTCCTTGTCATTTAATTATGTCAAATGGATGCATGATCAATCAGCTTCAAAACAGACGCAGGCAGTGATTAATTCATGTGACAGGCAGCCGACCATGGCAGCTGCACAGCCGCACGTAAATTTTTCGAATGGTTCGATCTGAACTCGATCTACCCGGACGTCAACTGTCTGGATACGGCATGTTCACCAAATGTCGAATCGGATAGTCTAGTTGTACGCTATGTGAACCAACGGATTTCCTAGTGCTGCTGTAAAAGTTTACATCGCGAACAGAACAGCGTGGTGATTATGTCGCCTCCTGTGTGGTTGCATCTAGAAAAAGATTTCTGTGGTGTTTTCAAATTGTGATTTTCCTGTGAGCTCATTTAAGTAACTTATACAAGCGTTTTGAATGCTCGTCCTCTCGGTACTGCCCCTCCCTCTTCGTCTGATTCACACCAAAATGGCAAGAAAGCACTTATAATGCCAACTATCTGCAGGATGATAAACCCAGGTGAGGCTCACATTTTTTACACGTTCCACTTTTCGGTCTACGCTTTCATGTGTTTAATATCAACGGGCACTCCACTGTCCGTTGCTTGTTACGTGTACTGGCAAATCGGGAGTGCATGTCTCAGCAACAGTTTTTGATTTCCAAGCTCTGACCACGTAATACGCTGCGAAAGGACCACGATATGAGGTATGAACAAAGGAACTCCAAGTTGTGGAATGTAGCAAATCGACACAGCTCGGTTATTTTTTTCAGTTTTAATTAAACCAAGGAAACCTACCTTTGTGGAGATTTCCGAGGCATGTTCTCCGAGGAATGGGATCGTAAGAAGCCCATTCAGCAGACTGTCCTATCTGCTTAAGAAGAGAGACTGCAATTATTCCGTCGGTCACAGGCGAGCAAATATGGTACAAAAATCAGCAAAGATGCTAGTGTCTCTGCTCTGTTTCAGGCTTTCTCATGTGCGTGAAGATTAGACGTGGGATAAACGAACTGATTTTCGTACAGGCCATCGAAATACCGACTAAATCTCGCGGAGGCTCTCAGAGCAAAGTTACGCTGTACAGAAACGAATGGTGGTACTACTCTTACACATTCTTGCCGTATTCGAATCTGTTAAGAGCACTGCACTATATTAGGCGCCAGCTTGTTGTTAAATGCAGTGCTACAGAAAGGTTTCGGCGTATAGTAATCTTTCGCTGACGTGGTTGCCGAGCTACAACATAATGTAGAGGCTTGATCAATAAGTATGCATACTGCCTGATAGATATTTCCAGCCATCTAGGCCAAACCCGGAACGATGAGGATGATTTCCGATGAAAAGCACTAATAAATATGGTTCACAACGCTGTGCGGCTTGTTTGCCTAAGACTTATTCACCTCAAAAGTACGGAAATAATCAGCAAAATATGGGAACGTGTAAGGCGGAAAACCCTTCGAAAGAATTTTTAAAAAATGTTTTAAACTGGACTGAATCCTGTAAGTTGTAGATTTCTGATAGTGAGTGTCTATAAGAAAAAGAAAAATGGATACTGAAACAATTTATTTCCCACGAATTTAAATAACCAAACGGATTGACGATGTCACCTTGAACGGTTGTGCAGCGTTTACGATGTGAACATCAAGCTCAGTAGTCAGACCGAAACGTATTGTGATTGATCCTTTTCAGAAAGCTCGCTTCAAGATAATCTCATTTCCAAAACATTTGGAAAGACGCAAGCTGATTCAGACGCGGTACTTTTCAAAATTTATTACTTCGACCAATGCGATTCGTTTTGAAATTCCCGCATTTTTCATCCGAAAATTTAATTCAATTACGCACCGTACTAAAACACACGGGGCATGTACGCGCAGGTTCCAATCGCGCGTCGTTTAATGAATCATGCCATATAGATTCATATAAGAAATCTTGTCCTATTAATCTGGATCCGATGTGCGACGTCCTTTATCAGATATCACAAACGAAAATCTGAGAAAACACTATCACCATAACGTGGTAATAAAAGTAAACTAAAACACAAATAACACCCTAAAAATAGCGACTTGTAAAACCAAGCTACAGAGAGGAGGATGAGGAATAAGATGACTGAGCAAAAGAAACGTGAAAGAACATAAATTGAGGGCAATACAACGAAATCAATCAGTCTGTTTCAACACAAAAATAGTTGACACCACTAACAAGAGAATTCGTCGACAGCATATGCTGCCTCAGCTGCTAGCTTCTTTAAAGACCAGACACTTTTCTGTCCACAATTTGCGATCACCGGAAAAACAAAGAGCATGGAAATGATGGAACAAGGTGAGGTGAAAACCGGGATGAGAAACAACTGAAATATTACGAACTCTATACCGACTACACCAGACGAAGCTAGATAAGATGAGATAGTCTTACTCCAAAATACGTAAAGACAAAAGGTCACTTTCTTTTTCTGTCCATATCATTCGCAATGAAATCATGCAACCACATAGAGATGTGTACATGGAAATGGACAGAGGGAATGTTTCCGTTTGACTTAAGAACAAATGAATGTTCGCGTTGGTGAGTGGAACAAGCTCGCCCAAATACCTCAGACAATTATTGAACAAGCCACAGGTGGTAATCCTGCTCTGGAGGGAAACAAGGCCACTACCAGGGATATGTCATGGAGAAAATAACGGAAAAGAATTTGGGACGGTATAGATCGAGGCTGGACGTGAATTAAGTCAGCGAATGTAGGCAGACCGCGCGTGCATGAATATGCCAACAAACGTGTAGGGTGCGACATTTGTGAACGAGACAAAACGTCGTCCAGATGCTTGGTTGTATCCCAGCTGGTTTATGAATAAAAAGCTGTACCAACAGTGCGCAGATATCCGCTAATAATGCTAGAGTAAGTGTAAACTTGAAGAGCGAACAAACGAAAGTATCAGTTAAACCACTGCGTCACAAACATTGTGACTTAAACGACTTCTGATAACCTTCAACCAAGAATTAATTTGCAGTAGTGTCGGGGAATATTGCTTACTAAAAAACCAGAGAATAAATGAACCCAATGTTGAAGAACATTCATTTTGGGAAACATGGCTATACGAGAAAACGTTTAGCGTATGTGTACGCGCAGAGGGAGAGGAAATCTCACAAACACAATTACACATGGAATCCACTTAGAACAATGTATGATTCATGCCGGTACCTAAGAGTCCATGGGTACCGGCTAACCGAAAGGATATATCCTCCAACAAATATAACTTGCGACAATGCGGTAGACCATATTCGGCAGCACATGGTGCATGCTGATCAGACATATCTATTCAGATGCACGAGACCCTTATTCAAAAATCACTTATCCTAAAAGCACTTCTTGAAAAAAATCCTCGATCGCGGAACAAAAATAAACACCATATTTTAGCACAATTTAAGTCCAATCAATTTTTAAACATTAGTCTTGCTCCAAAGTGCTCTGGTTTGAGTTAATACCTCACAGCGCCGATTACCCAAAGAAGAGGGGGATGGAAAATAGTGAAAAAACGATTACAAAATAAGCTGAAGAATTACTTAGAGGAGAAAAATTAGCGAAAAATACAAATTATAATCCTAACCATCATAATGACGATTGTGACAAAAAAGGAATTACAAAATAAATTGGAAACCAAAACTATTCCAAGGTTAACAACAGCCGGAAAAAATCGCTGAACAGTGGTGCAGACGTCTACTGATCGATAAAATCCACTAACGTTTCATTATTTAATGGATACTACTTCGACTCCCTCAGATTGCTAATCTTTCTCTTAGTCTAACGAGCGTGCATGAAAAAACAAACCGTGATGACTAGCATTTCGCTTAAATCATTACAAGCACGCGTGTCAAACCCATCGAAACAACGGTCCAATAAACCATATAACTATCCAGTCATCCGGTTTTAACTATGGTCACAATGACCAGGGAATTACGTAGCTAATGCACCACGGGGATAAGTCAACGGACCAAAAAGTGTACGATTATTGTGCTTGAAAATGTTATACCTTCGCACACGTGGTCTAACCACTAGTTATTCACTCGTGCTTAGTCTACCCACTCAAACATTCCCCTATTTCATGCCTTTTACACTCAGATTCGACGACGTTCAGGGTTTCCTAGCTGATAAGCAGCTTAATGCGAACAAATCGTTTGATGGCATGCATTATTATTATTTTTAACATCATTTTTACTATGGGGTTACATTCAACGGAGGGACAATCAAACAGACTAAGAAAGGTGGACGAGAGCAGATTCCAATCAACGGTAGTAATGTGAGAGTTACGCGCACATACAACCTGCACTGTAATGACAAGAAGACCAGTGTTTCACCGAGTATGCCAATAACACCGTTCAGAAGGAATCTGTTCAAAGTATAACTTATCGGCCGGAAACAAAACTATGCGGAAACAGTGGGCTATTTTTACTTGAACATCAGTTTTTAGGAAAGATTAGACCAGGCATTGTACTCGTGAAAACTGGAACAGGGGCTCAGTAAACAGATGAAACAAAATGACTGAAAACCTTCTAGGTAACCATGTCTATGAATTGTGAAGGAGATCTAAACAAATGGCCCTGTGACGAACATAAAGACTATGCATGTGTGAATCAATCAATACTACTGTTACTCACGAAAACCAACGTAGGCATCCTTTTAGTTATACCCAAAGTTTCGCCGTTTCGCAATGACCTAGTGACGAGAATAAATTGAATTTCTGGGAACATGGTTAATAGTCAACGTTGCCAACAGCGAAATGCAGATAAAAAAAAAACAAGAACACGAACAGCCTGAAACGTATGAACGCGAAACATAGGAATGATACTCGTCAAAAGCGCTTGAAGTAAAAGGCCGATAGACATGAGCGACTGGATAAGTAGTGAACGCAGGGCAGAAGCTAAGTCGAGGGTGAAGAATTCCGTAAGACTTGTACTTAGAACTAAACGTAGACGGTGGATTTACACAGATTCACGTCATGAAAAGGGCCCATCAGGATGAATATAAGTTACGGGGGAAAAACCATGCTTTGGCCTTGCGAATTCCTGCGTATACCGTCAAGCTCATGTATGCATTATGCTTGTACTTGTAGTTAGCAAGTGGTGCATAAACGAGCTCCATTAGTTAAAATCTTGACTGCTACAGAAGGATGCATTTAAATCCAAAAAAAATGTCATGAACAACAGTTCAATTCGCTTTCGCTGGGAATCAGCTCTGCACTGATGTGCTCTGATTTTGGCTGCTGCGTCGTAGCATTTACTACTCGGCAGCAACGTTAACGAACAGCAGTAAATGGACAGAAAAATACCTCTTTACCTTTTACTTGTTACTTCCTTTAGTGGCGGGACAAGATAGTGTATAATATTTTACTTCCATGATGAAATGAATTCAATGAAACTGGAGATTCTGTTATATGCTAGTCAGACAAATCGAGCGATACGAGCATTAAATCGTTTCTTAAAGTAACATTCAAAACGGCTATCAACTGTTTTAGCGCTAATCGACCAGTCAAGGCATAAATCATGGCCCGCAGAAGAAAACATTGGCTGTGTAGTTCAAGCCATTCGATCTACGCAGGCTAGTCACGCCTGCTTGACTTACATCAAGGCTGTCTCAACAGAAATGACTGGTTGCTGTCCAAAGTAAGCTGCTTAGATAAGTCGCGTGATTTTGAGCACCCAGGACCCCATAATTCGCGGATGACTTTAACAGCCAGACTGGTATTCCGGTTGTAGCTCCTGTGTGCGGCTTAAGTTAAGTGGATCAAGGTCAGAAATACATAAACGATCCCAGGACCTTTACCGCTGGTACAAATACAGAAATTCGAAGATCAACATAAGCATTACGCATTGGAAAGTCGACACAGCTGGCCGGAATCTAATCGGTTGTCTTCCCTATGTCGAGATGCTCTTAACACTAATAAACTGCAAGTAAGCCCTTGGATTCGAATCATGAGTGCGCAACAACGTCAGGTAATCACAGTTCTAATGAAGCACCAGCAAACCTGGTTGTGGCCATTGCATTAGTTCTATCACTTGCTTTACAGTGGATACATCACCATCATCGTCGTTCAGCGTTAAACAGCAAGATAAATCTCACTGACCGCTGCCTTTTCTCCACAGACACATGTTTCTATAAAGAGTGAATAGCAAAGGGAAACAGGGAGTGGACCTACACAGGCGGAAAAAGATGAGAATGCTGCTGTAGCCAACACAAGGAACAGTCTAACTGTACACACTTTTCAGTCATTCCGATTCGAGAAAAAATGACAACAAGATCCCCACTGTTCACGGTTCATGGCCATATCACCCAGTGTCCCCAGTCAGATAGCTGACAGGTCTTTCGGACCCCAACCACGAAGACATACGTTCTAACCACGTTTGCCGTGCACGTTCTCATTTCACGTTGCCACGTCATCTGCTGACATACACACGACCTCTTCCACTTCGAGGAAGGAAAGCAAAATAGGACACGATATGGTAGACGAGTGTTCGATATACGCAACACGTGACCCAACCAGTGTAGGTACACTAAGCTTCCTACACAGAGATGTGTTCTCAAAACCGGCTCCTAATACTAGATTCCTGACCTCAACATCACTCACCCGGTCACTAAATCCAGTCCTAGCGATACTACGTAGATATGGTGATCGAAAGCCTCCAAACCACAAACATCGGCGGCACATATACTCTATGCCTCGCAACCATAGGAAAGAATTGAGCGCACTGCGACAAATTACGCACGACCCTTCAACTTCAATAAAGTTCAAGGCCGAAGCTACAAGTGCTTTAGTCCAGCGTAAGCCGCTCAAGCCTTCGATATACGCGCGTTTACCTCCACTGCCATGGTTTGACACGCAGCTAACAAGGTAAGTGAAACAGCCCAGAATCACTAGTTCCTCATCATCTCGTTCGGGAATACTGTCGTCCAGTCCTGTAACGACAGTTTTACTTTGAAGGTGCACAGCATATGCCAAACCGAGCAACAGACCTCCAGAGTCTATCTAGTGCACGTTGTGCATGTTCCGAGGATTCGAACAGGCACACTACGTCATGTGCAATCTAGGTCGCAGCTTCCCTCCATTTCCCAGTTCGACTCCTACATTTAGAAGACCTCTTAAAGCATCCACCATAATCTGGTCCATGATGAAGTTGAACAGGAGTGAAGAGATGGGACCCATGTCGAACGCCGCTAGTCGTTTCAAGTGAACTTGGTGGTTCACCATATACCCTCAGGCGACCATAGGTATGCAAGCAAAATGCTCGCAACAGATCCATGAATTTCGCCGGCATACTCTTCCGGTGGAGAGCACTGAACAGGGCTGTTCGATCCACTGAGTCGAACGTGCCTTTCAAGTCCAGAAAGACTAAGACCGCAATGCGGCAGTGTGTTTGGTGCGCCTCCAGTAACTGGCGCAGAGTGAATATCTGGTCGATGAAAACTCGACCTGGAGGAAATCTAACCTGATATTCGCGGATATTACTCCCGCGAACTGGTGTCAAATGCCGCGGCCTCATCGGAGCTAAGAACCTAGTAATTATCAGAATTAAACTGATCCCATGAGGATTGCCAGTCACTCCGTGTGCCTCTCTTGAAGATGGGTACAACCGGTGACTCAGCCTAGAATAAAGGAATAAGCTCCTTGTTCCAAATGTCCGAATCAAAGCGGCAGATGATTTCATCGGGGCTTCTCCACTCAATTTGACAAGAACTGGGGGAATTTCGTCGAGACCGGCTGCTTTTCCCTCTTCAGAAGCTCAACAGTTGACTCTACTTCCAATTCCGTCGGGTCGAGGGGCGAAAGTCAACAGATACCTTCCGAAATTCGCTTCTGCAGGCGTCGGCCTAAATACGTTAGCGTGCGGCCAGCTAATTTGATCCTTGAAGTGCTCAGCCCAACGGCCCAACAGTTGTTGTTCACTATGGATGACCTCTACACTCCTATCGCACACGACTCCACTAGCCGAAGTTCGCCGCCCGCCGGTGTCACGTATAAACTCAAACAGGCTTTGATTGTTACCTGAAGCGGCCGTTACTTCTACCTCTTCGGCTAACTTAACCCACTAGTTTTCACGGTCGTTCTTAAGACACCGCCAACTGACACTGCAGCTGTCAACGCATCTTCTTCACCTACTTGCAGTTAGGAAGTTGGCGTTTTCGCTCCATTAGGCCCAGCGACCCATGCAAAATCCAATGTCCTTGATGTTTGCTAGACCTAGAACCATAGGCGAAATCCGCTGCCAAACGCATACCATGCTTGAATTCGTCTACAGTGCTGCTCGCCAAATGTCTTAGTTCACCGGATAGTTTCTTCTCATAGCTGTTGCGAACAGCCAAATGAGACAGACGTTCGACAGCCAACCGGGTTTCTGGCTTGCATCAATGGCCTTTGAGATGAAGCAAACATCGCATTAAAACTAACGCATGGTCCGATTCGACGTACGTGGTCCAGTAAGATCTGCAGTTCTGGACGCAACTGCGCCAGAGGCAGCTTATTCTAATATGGCAGATCTGACTCAGACCACCTGTCGAGCTAGAGCATCATGTCGCTGTGCGATGTGAACTGTGTCCGAAATTCGTGCTAGACAGGAATATGGATCACATACACATTCTGTGGGACTTCCCGGTGCGTCAGTGCAATGCAATGTTAGTCTGTCGCGAGATGATTCGAAAGGAGCCACACTTTCTTCGTCCTACGGCTTTTGGAAGATTGAAGTGATCCGCTTTTTGTCCGACTCTTCGGTTTAATAACGGCACTTGATAACATTGTGCACATCACCGTTTCCTGTGCATTCATTTGGTATGCCACCGGTCCTTGCTTTTTTCAAATTTACAGAAAGGTGTATTCAACAACTGACAGAATGCATGAGGTCTCCATCGAAAAAATAAAGTTAGACTTTGCAATCATGCCATTGCGACCTGAAAAACAATCTCACGCCAATGAAATCACTGAGGACGAACTGCGAACCAAAAATTAGTATATAGCTCATTAATTCTAAAAAAAACTTTAAAACAGCCCACCTGTATTCTATCCGATCATTTATTTTCGTACGCAAATGTAGACATAAGAGCTCCCATTTAAAAGGAGACGCAACTAAATCCACCTTGGGTTATTTAAGCAGACCGTCGCTCCATTGTCGTTCAACCGGGAACCACGAGCACAGAATGACTAAGTCAATAATTGTGCTACGGAAACCCCGTTGGAAAACATCGCTCTAAATGTTCATTTTTAAAGTCATACCTTACTTTCCCTTATGATATCAAAGCCGCGTAACACTTCACGAAAGGAGCATGCAGAAGTAATTACCTTTAACAGGAATTGAACATAAAGGTCCGAACTCCGCTTGACTACCGCCACTGATTCACGTACCTGGGTAGTGTTCTCAAAACTAAACTCATGGGCAATTTTTCATTTGGTTATCCGTAACATGAAAATGTCTACGTCTAAAACGCATCGACAGAGACATAACGAATAACCACAAAACAACTCTGCCTACATTATAGTTCAGTTTCCGTTGCGGAACGTATGTTGGTAGTACACAACAGATCGATATATTTCACATAACACGGCGCCATCATGTGCACCTAGATGCACTATCACACGCACACGTTACGAGACAAGATGCACCAATGCCACCGACGCCATCCACGCCGGCACCAGTAACTGCAATATCTCACAAAAGCAATATCACAGCTGATGGGCTAGCCCAAAACTGATGACCGTTATTTTTAAACCGGTTAAAGACATTTAGATCGCCCGATTAGGACCATACGAGACAGCCACTGTTCACATTTTGCTCGCCCGCCACCTCCCAGTTTAGGAACTCCGCGTACATCAAGGTTGGTCGAACGTATGCACGCAACCACGCCAACACCAGTGCACACATGTAGGTTGGCTAAGAAAATAGTACAGAGTGGCCACGTATGGATGGCACGTGTGTGTGTGTGTGTGTGGCACCAGCTTGCACACAGACAACAGTGACTTGTTTCATCGTCTACACTCAACAGTTCGATTAGTCAAACAAGGCTTGAAAATAATGGTGCTGACGAACCCTAAGGCTCAAGACTCGAAAGCCGTCGTTGGGCCGTGCCAGTTAGAAGTAATATCAACTTGGAGACCGACGCCAAAATAAAGTATACGGTGGCGTCAAATTTCCATGTTCCTGGCCGTGGCTCACCCAGTCTTCATAACCAGTTCTGTTCACACGTTCACGTATGTGATAGTGTGTTTATGTGAGCGTGTACGTGTGTGCACGCCTGTACATGGACGCACAAACTGAGACCATTACGAATATGGACACAAAAGGATAAACATACCTTGCTGGCCTGCGGATGAGTGCGCGCGGAACCGACAGATCGATGTTCTTCAGTCTGCTGTGCTGTTCTAGGTTAAATGCCTAATGTGACCGAATGATTTTCCATCAAGCTCATGGATGATTGTCATCACTGTCAATTCGATTGTAATCGACAGACCGTACGCTTATTATCGGCCAGATTCATGAACAAAGCATCAAATGCATAATGATTTCAACGGTAATTCTGGACCGGGTTAACATGAATTTAAACGAAAGCTAGTAGGTCGAAAATAAATCAGCAGCGATCCAGGACTTACAGATGGTCTGGTAATTACAGACTCAAAGGTTGTGGAAGTATTTGTGCCAGCTGCATTGCCGCGAGAATCACTGGAAAATGTTTTCCTGTGTGCGGTCAACACCATTTCACCGCGTCATATGGTAGCGAAATATCCAGTCTGATATATAATTCTGCTCCCACTCGTATCGACTAGAAGTCACTTCATCACTGAACTCACTTTCGCTTGTCAAACAGCGGATAAACAATACATAAATCGGAATGAAAATTTTGTGGGAGATTTGTTTGACAAGAGAACCAATAAGACTATTCACTGTGCTTTCTCGATGAAAGGTGGAGTCCCAGTTAATGAACATGCCCACAGAATAACTTGAAAGTTCTAATTTACCTGTAGACATTCATTATAAACCAGGCAATCATTCAAGTGAAGACACAAGATTGATTAGGATCGGCGAATGATGGAAATGTGTGAACGAAGAAAATGACTTCACATCTAGTTCAGTTCGGTTTTTACTTCAACCCTGCGCCGTGTTCTGGCTTCGGTTGCTTCTTCGTAGCACAGCCCATACATTTCAGGCTAGAACATGATGAAAAATACAAAAAAATTCACAGGCGCAAATACCACGAAATATGACTTAGATATGTCATCTCGAAACCCGATTTCTAACTCATCCTTCTCCGGACGGTTCACTAATTGCGATTTTCTTTACTCTCTTCTATATCGTGAAAGGATCATCTCAATTCAGGTTCCAGTCATTCCTTTAATCACAGAACAACAAACTGAGGCGGTCAAGCTGTGTGTACGCGCAAAACGTATTCTAACCAATTTAACCCAGTTGAATTTAGTGCACAATTGAGGATTGCCGTTAAAAAACTTTCTACCAGACATGGAATGTCCAATGCCCAACCCCTTATTTTGACTACTTCCCTGCTCTCTTCAGCTGCACCTTCTAGAGAAAAGATAATTCAGTCAACCAAAATCAAAGCAAAAGAGGAAGAAAACATCGCTATTCTACAACTCTAAGGTGGTTCGATTAAATCGAAGAGAAAACAGCATGATTTGTAGAAATATACTGCGTTCTCGTCTTCAGCATTTTTCTCCATAATTTGCTTAGCTTTAGTGTTCCGTAGTAATTGGATCTCTCTCGTAAGACAGCGTTCCGCAATGCGGGATTCATTGCAGGTTTACTGGGTCAAACATTTGACAACGAGACTACACCTTGACGTGGTGTGACGGCTTGCGTGCCTCCATGATCCA
>LUCM01004099.1:131341-150233 GCA_008360955.1 Fasciolopsis buskii
AGTCAGAATGATTGAAAGAATATATGAGCGTCTGTGCAGTTAGATTGCGTTTCGTATGTTAGCTGCAGCAGCATCTTATCTTTCTGCGCCTGTGTAGGAGCACTCCCTGTTCTCGTTGGATATTCACTCTTTTTATATAAACGTGTAACTCTGGGGAACGGCAGCGGTCAGTGAGGCTTGCCTTGCTGTTTAACGCTGAACGATGATGATGATTTGGCATTCGAAAACTGGCATTTTCTTCCGTTCGTTGATGGGCGTCACCATAATTTACTGCGCAGCTAACTTTAATTTAACGAACAAAAGAAAATTCCCAGTTCAGTTTTAGCCTGTGTAGATGCTTGCAGACGATAATGAACGCGTTTTAAGTTGCCTTCCAAGTCGGCACTTTTCTTCTTCCCAGGGAGACAGAGCTATCTAAAATTACGCAATTCATCTGCTAAACTATCCTGGGTTAGACGTAAGTACCTGAATACGAAGTTGGAAATAAAACATTCACCACCCAAAACAGTGCGTGATTTCTGTTTCGACTAAATAAGGGTAGGATTGCGGCACCCATCATGATACTGTCTACCCGGTACATTAGCATTATTTGCCTGAGAGGGCGCCAAACATCACCAAATTTCAGACATCAACAGACGGATTATGCCTGCGCCAAACAAAATGACAGATGGTTTTGATCCTTTTGTGGCAGTGCTTGTCCGTGGCTCCATAATGCGTTACTCTCTGCATAAGCGTGTACAATCCATTGCGCAACTGCTTGCGAATTCAGTTCATATGAGCACCCGAAATTATCAGAACAACAAAGGCTTGCACTGATGGACTAGAGGGACTATGGCACTGCCCTATCAAACCACAGGGAATCAAGTCAGACAGAACATGACAGGTCTCGGCGACGTAAATGACCCAGTCTTATGCACCTTTGCCTTCTGTTTTGCTTTTGCAGCATAGCTGCGCAGAATGTTGTGCGTGAGGGACAACTGTGTAGCCGGAGGTTGAGTGCTAGTGGTGCAAATACACACACTAAAAAGCATCCGCTCACGTGCGTCCGTGCGATCGAGTGCGTGTACATTGGCATACCAACTGGGTGCTGCCATTTATGGCGCAGGAGCCCTGGCAACCAAGAGCACAGACGCAAGACCGAGACGCCAGTGCCGCTTTGGGATGTCGCCAATCATGATGGAAAAAGCAAAACTGATTGGGTAATATAGATCTGCGGCTGGCGCGCACGCGCCAGTATTGGAGAGGAAGGGGGTAAGTAGGATGAGATAAAACAGCAGGGAGGCATTGGCGACAAACCCAGGGTGGGTCCCGTAGTTGCTCGACTGGCACCTAGACCCTTCTTTGATCACCATCAGTCGAGTAATTACGTTGACAGAGCAGTTTATATGTTAAAAGTGTGCGATACACCACAAAAGCTGGCAAGCGAACAATATCCATTATGCTGGGAAATTCATAAAATGTCATGAACTCTTATTTCAGATAAATAAAAATAAGTGAGTGTAAGACGTTGGTAGGAAAACTTCTGAGGAGCCAAAGATTAACAAAAATAGTGGAAACATAAGTAAAAGCAACCGAGGATAGTGAATCTGCGAAAATGCATTATTACGCAGCCTATCGAGTATTGCTACCAGGAGTGCTTTTCCCCATTTCTAGTTCGAGAGCAAAAATAAAAAATAAACCGAAATCATAATAATTCTTCTTGACGCTACTAAGTGTACTGGATCCAAATGTAGACATGAAAACACCACACGTTTGAGTAAATGGCATTAAAAATTGGAGCACAAAAAATACGGTTACCGGATTGGCGATGAAACAACAAAGATTTGCGTTGGTAAGGAGAAGCTGAAGAGAACGCTTTAGTATGAAAAGAGACAATATGTGTTAGCTTCATGTATCTCCGCCGAACGTGTTCATCACAGCCGAGTGAAAAAGAACTATTTAGCAAGTTGTGGTTAGCAACATGCAACCCAAGTGTTATTGCATTTACATCGGTCTGACTGACTGATATATTTTATACAGCACATTACACGTAAAAAAATTCAGTGAGAACCATCCGATGCGTGCAGAAAGACAAAATCTTTGGTACTAATGACCATTCTATGCTGTTTTTTTAGTTTCTTCAGGTCTAACTCAATGTCATAGGGAAGCGTGCAAAAAAGTCCTGTCGTAATATCTCGTGAGTTTGCATCCGCTCGAAAACTGTGAGATAAACTGCAGACAACCTGTTCACCTTCCAATGCGGAAGAATAAATGTGTCTGTGGGAGAGATAAGTCACGCTTGAAGCCTATATGAGTGAGCTGTGAGTTAATCGATCACAGCGACTCTAAGTGGTTTTAATCTAATTCCCAGTGAATGTGACATAACTACAAAATAGAGAAATGGTTTTCTTTCCAAATATTCAGGATTATAACCACTGATAGGCTGCATCTACACCTGCGAATGCACGGACTGCCCAGTGATGTCGGGTGGGCATTAGCATTGCTACTGAACCTAATTAGGGTGGCAGATAAGCGAGTGGGTTTAAAGAAGTTCTGTGGAAAGGATACCGATCACGGGAACAAAAGACACTAATGGGAGAAACGAACGAAAACTATTCATCAGACTGCATTCAACGCTACATATGTTTTAACGGTAAGTGAAAGCAAATGACATTATATATATATATATATATATATATATATATATATATATATACTGGCGGTACTTGGGATATTCATTGGAAACCGCTTGTTATCACGACAGAGTCTAGGAGTGACAAAAATTACATAAGCATGGAAATTACGATATTAATGATCATAAATCATAAGATGTGAAAAGCATGTTCAAGCAGAACAACCGTACATGTGACTATCACTCTTGTCATTACTTTACCTCCTGATATATAGATATCTCGCATCAATACAGTGAAATGGGCATGGTCCTAAACCCCTTAAGGCCTACTATAGGGTAAGGGGGTACCGCCAATATTAAATTTGAAAGTTGGAATGGCACAGAACCATATAAAGTCCCATTAGGTCAGGCGCATTAATGAGCCGGAAGATAGCGAATTGCCGTTTGCAACCACATCAACCGCGAAAATTCGGCCAGACCACTTTCGGTTAACAGACACATCAGTACGGACTATTCGCATTATCATAATCAACTGATTTTATAAAAGAAATGAAAGAAAAAAAGTAAAGTTGAACTCAAATTACAGAAAATACAGATAAACAACTACCCACAAATCAGGGGAAAATAAGCAGAACAAGGCGTCACTGGGCCGGTAAACGAGGCGATTGATAAACCGTCGTTACAAGCGAAAACAGGTGCATTTGCGAGTGCAGGGCAGAGCTGCTTGCTACCGGTGGCGTCCCTAGGTTTCGGATGAGGGAACGGCTGCCATCTAGGTGGCTAGCTGTGAATAAGGTGGGCTCAGGCCTACCGAACAAACGGTCGCGGACAAGCGGCGGCAGTGTCGACGGCGAGGTGCGTTTTCGCCTGGCAAGCGATCTTCCTAAAAAATACCACAAAAGCCCAGTGGTGCCACTGTGACGTGGTGAGTGTGGTCCGCCAAACAAACAAGGCCATCGCCCCTTGTCGTATTACGCTTACCGGGCAAGATTTTCCGAGCATCTGGACACCGGCTCGTCTGGAAAGATTAACAGGTATTCTTCGGTAGCATTAGAAGTTGGATGCAAAGTGAAACCGGTAATTTGCCTGACCATCACATTGGCTCTTCAAGGTACCACAAGACATCTGAAGACAACTGTTTGTTTTCTTTATTAATCTACCGAGTTATTTTCTTCTCTAACTGTGGTTTATAAGACACCATGATTAGGTGTATCTGTAGTGGCCAAAGGATCAAAATCACGGTGGTGCGACCTGAAAGTCATGGTCTCGAGTCCCTCCATTGACGAGAAACTTCCTGGTTTAGCAACCCACACTTTTGCTTTACTACATTTTGCTTGCTTTACCTTTTATCTCCCTTATTAACAAAAAAAAGCTGACTGGCGGTGGGAGGATTTCAGACCCCAACCATCAATTCGGAATACCCAGATGTTGATCGCTTGATCATCGCCGATCATTGTGGAAAGAAGTACAAGATGGAGAAGGAAACAAAAAACGCCTGGAAAATATTAGAGAACAGTAAGTACTATATTTCCATAATTTCGCTTTAAACATTTGGTGATATCTTTCAATGGAGGTACTACTTCATTACCAAACTTATGTGCCGAGGGAATGAGCGACTGGTCCACTGAAACAGATTTCAGGCAAAATGAACGAAACATGAAATTCAAATGACAACAGAAAATAGAACACTAACCGAATCCATTCGCCGGAAACCAAATCGGGCCACCGCCACGCTTTGCACACGGCCAACAGTGGGTCGAACAACAGGATTGAATGGTTTGTCAAAGCACTGAGGTCCACACTTTCCACGTCTTTATCAAATAGATTTTGATCCGGCAAAGAGCAACTGGGGAACATGGATATTGAGTTTTCGTCGGTCTGGTTGCCAGGTAGGACGCCTGGTCGTAATTTGTCAAGGACAACACGAACCACACGCATATGATTTGTACAAATACATACTTCTCTCAGAAAAACACAATCACTTTGCATGTCAGTTGTTCCGGATAGCACCGAGGAACGCAATACATTATCCAAGGCGAACACACTATCCGGATTTAGTGTCTTCACCAAAATATGAAGAAGACGGGAAAGGGAAACGTCACCTTGTGGATTAGTTGTCGAAGGATGACTCGTCTTACGTGAGCCCGATGCAATTATATGAGACGAAGAATGAGGCGAGGTAGGTTTGGTTTTGATTGTAGGCTCCGTTATACCTTCAACTTCGTTAGCATCTACGTAGAACTTCATTATGTCTTCATTCCATAAATCCAAGGCATCGTTGACACAAGTTGCTGAGCATGGATCAGATAAATGCATAGCATATGTGGGCACTGTGACCCATTCCGGAGGCAGTAATGCCATGAGTCTTCGGCGAGCCTTGTTTACGCGCCTGGAGTGCAATATATTCCGAAACATAAAGCGAATGACGTGTTTCTTTTGGATCCGCCGTCGTGCACAAATGAAACATGGAACTGTCTAGTTACGCAACCATTGTCAAAATAACCAGGCGGATGGGATAAAACCATGTACTATTGTTGGTCAAGCCTTCTACATCCAACAAACTGTGAAAAACTGAAAATCGCTGCAAAAGGCAATTAAACGCGACAGTTAATAACGGAATTTTTGGAAGTGTAAGAATAAAATATGCAAAGCATGCCAGTACCCTGGAATTTATACTATGGGATTGAAAATTAAAACTCAAAACCGAGAACAGTACGTATTTTAGTTATTTATTTTTTCATATTTTCCAGAGGGGAAGCAGTATACTATTTGCAACAGCGCCCATATGACTGAAATGCACATAATTAAACATCGTCCTATAGTAATTTTCACGCCACCGAAGTACTTCATACGTAATACAAACAACTCTCTTATTTGACCAACCATCGCAAGTGAAAGCACTAAAAAGTGAACTCGTCAGTAGATATTTCTACCCACATAAAGTAAGATGAAGATCAAAATATCCTGCCAAAACAACTTCCCTGTTGTTGAACATCTACTAATGGGGTGGCTAAAGCAACATTAATAATACAGACATTTCTATAGTCGCGTGGACATTCAGTGGCGTCGACCTTTTGGATAAAATCGATTATTGTCGGACAACATTTTCTCCAATATCTACTTTGATGCTTGATATTCATTCTGTGACATTGGTTTGGTTGCGTTTGCTTTATCGCACAGCAGATCCGTATTCTTCCTGCCGTGCGATTTTTTTCGAAAGTTCTCGCCTTCAAATCGCTTCGACTAATCGATACCTCTCTGCCGTCGTTCGCAAACTTGCGTATTGTCGTATAGGTGCTACGTCGGCGCCACAACATATGCAATATAATTCTCTCATCCGATTGTTGGCCCAAGTCTTTTTTGTTCTGTCGACTGAAGGACTTTGCTAATCGCGGTATCCGAGTCAGACAGAAGACATGTTTGGGCTCGCACTTCCAACGTCTTCTACAGACGAGACGCTTGAAGACAACAGAACCAGTAGACAAAACCCATTCTCCGTTGTATATACTTCCCAGATATATACCTGAAAAAACATAAACGGATATGTACATGCCTCTGGGACCTGATGAAGCTTCAGCGATCTCACTGTTGGCCACACCTGAACCAGCAACAATAGAAGCTGCGGTCTCAGGATTCTCAAAAAGAAAGGATTAGATGAAAACTACAGAGCTAGGATCTTGATTGTAAAACCTGTCTTGAGAAAGACTACCCACGGTAGTCGAAACGTTGGTGCGTCACGTCTACCAATAACGCTGCGTTATTAATATTATATCATTCACTAGGATCTTGAACTTCCAGTGTATGAAACATGTTTGATGTCCTGTACGGACCAGCGTTCGCATACTAGCTGTAACTAGTTTAAAGACGCATGAAGGATAAAGAACACCAACTGATGAGAGCGAACCCGGCAAGACGGGGATCTAAGCCGAAGGAAGACGTTAGAGAAAACATACGGACTTCGCTTAAAGACCCTGCCGTTAGTAAAATCGATGAACGTGAAAATATGGAGTGGAGAAGGGTTTAGCAAGGGCGCTCCGAGCAAAAAATAGCTGTTTATGGTCACTATGAAATCACATTTCTATAGTCATGTGCACGAGAAATTTGACGATGAAAATACAGAATGTCCTAAAATTTACCAGGTGAACGAAATTTATGACCTCAGCGTTTCAGATTTACATAAAATAGTTTCGCTGCAGTGTGTTTGATTTAGGTGGCTACCTTCGCATCGTATAACTAGAAGGCAAATGGACGATGAACAGTAAAAGATGCAAGATCGTAGGTAAAAACGTGGGAAATAGGGGTACGTCAATCATTTTATTTCGTTGTATCATCTACAGTCTCCAAGCGAATTTTAGGGAGTCTTGTTACCCCAAACCCGGAGCTTAACCAAAGCTACGTAGTTCAGTATACTGGCTAAGGTTCTCACGCCTATTTGCCATACCACCGACTCACCACCCTGACCTATCTTCCAAGTAATACCTGCATTAAAGAATGACATGAAATGAAGCGGGTTGTCCGTATGTGCAACAAACCTGAGGCATATATTTGTTGTAAAACTGAACCTGAACGACCAGGATCCTAGCCCCAACCTCTTCATTAATCAGAAAGCCCATATATCATACCTTAGCAATACTTTGAAGACAACGGTGTTAAAAACCGACAGTCTTCGCATATCTTCCGTCCAAAACAACCATCTTTCTCAGGCCATTTAGCAGGATCGGTCTTTTGTTTTTGTCTAAGATTGATTTTGCTGTTTTAATGTGAATAACCACTTCAGTTACTTATATTGGTATGTACCGACATTGTATGCGAAAGACGATGAGTATACAATAAGGTTGAAGAACGGCGGGAACCTCCGGAAGTTGCGTATCACCTAGTGAGATCTAAGGTATTATGAAGTAGAAACTGGAGTATTGTGAGAGCAAGTGCTATGCCGCTTTGCCTAAGGTCCTTACTCATCCCACTTTGGATTTCGTGCACATCTCGTTACGTTACCCGATTCCCAATACTAGGGAACCCAGACAGGTGCTCAGATGACAAAATAAATGGTTCCCGAAACTTAGGGCTAAACCTGTAGATGTAGCTAGAGCATCTGAAGCTCTTCCTTTTATGAAGACAAAGGAGAAGACTTAATCCAAGCCCCAAAGTGAAGGCCATATCGCCATACAGCTACGAGACTGCTAACACCTCTGATCGAATGATCCCAGCAGCCTGAGATCACATTCTGAAAGTGAATAAACATCGAATAAGAGGCTGAATCGGAGCCCAGATGTTTACTATAGGCAGTAAACAACCTGAACGGAACACAGTAGGATGCTACGAAGGACAAGACGGCTGAGGAGCTTAAACGCCGTCACGACGAGACCTGGGTTCATGTGTTTGTGGACGATTGTAGCTGACTGAAACGCACGGAATCAATGAAGCTAGGAAAAAGTGGTCTTCGTTATCAGGTGTACTTATTCAGCTGTCCCATGCCCTGTTGTCTACACACTGAGCCCCATCTGGCAGCAAATTTTCTATACCTCTGACTCTAACTTTGACAGTTCTGTGTCATCCTATTTCGTTATTTTGTTGTCGGATATTTGGTTCGATTATGTTCTCCGTTCGACGCTACAATCGCTAGGAATTACTTTTGTTCAAAAGCCTAATCGTTTCTCAACATATATTGGGATCCCGTGTTCCTGCACCTCAACGAGCTTCTAATCGATCTAGAAGAGGCACTCGTGCAGGCTGGCAGGCAGCCCTCAAATGCACCCTTCCGGCCAAGATGTCCATTCCGGCTTTGTTGAGCACCAACATCCGCTCTCTGTTTACGAAAATGTCGGATGTCTCTCACATTTCAATCACCAATCCATGTTCAGATGCGTGTCATCTGCATACAAGAATCGTGACTGAACCTGGATATCGCTGATTCACTGGTTTCGATAAACAGCTCCAGACTCCATCGGCAGAACAGAGTTTCGAACAAGAAGAAAACTGGAGGCGGTGTTGCAACATACATAAACTCGCTCAACGGAAGGGACTGTCTCGTGACAGTCTTATCCTAGGTTTTCTCGCCATAACAGCACTATCATAACCAATTTATACATTGCCCCCTTTAGTTCGCAACAAAATATCGCGTCTTTTTTCGACTCTTCTCTAGTATTTATTGTTCCTCTTCTTGAGGATAATCTGCATATTGTAGGTGATTTTAATCATGCACCTACCTTACCACTGACTGTGTTTGATTTGACTGATCTCTGCGTTTCTCCTACCAGAGGCGGTTCCATTTTAGAGTTATTACCAACCGCCCCGATTTATTTTCCCTGAAACTGCGTGCTCCGATTTCAAGTAGCGATCATTGTCTGATTCTGTTAAGTTACAAAATATACTCTAGGCCAGCTTTCCATCCTTTCAGGCAAACAAATCAAATCCGAGTTCACCTCCGTAACCTTTCACGCAACAACATTATTTTTCTTCAGAAATCCCCTGCGCTCGCATCTACCTGTTTCTCTTTTGAACCCCATCTCAATGACAATGTCAAACTTTTCACAGAGAAGGCCAACGCAATCTTTGATATTTGCTGCCCCTGAGAAACACTATTCGTCTCAAATGGCTGTATCCCCACCCAGAAACTGAAATCTCTAAGAAGATTCAAGGAGCCCTTCTAAAAATCTCGTAATAAATCAAGCATGTGGTGTATTTTCAACCTAATAAAAGCTGAAATCCAACACATCGGCATGACGTTCGCCAGCTAACTCTTGAGTGGCAACAACAATCGATTCCTATGGCAAGGCATTCGACCTTTGTGCGGGGAGAAGCATACGAAAACTCCCGCGGATGTCGACAGTATCACTCGTGCTTCCATCCATGCTTCCACTTATACCCCGGTTATATTTGGACAGGTAGATGTTATGACAGTTACAAGTTTTTCCAGAGAAGAGGTGCTCGACCTTCTGCACACCACTAAAATTACCACAGGGATTGATCCTGACAGTCGATGATTTCCAGTTTTTCCAACAGCCTATCTTCTATCTATGATTTCTCTGCACTAGTTGGTTTGAATCTCAACACATCTAAATGCCTCGAATGTCTGTTCTCTATCTCTTGGTCGGCCTACCCATTCGAAACGTCCTCCATCAACTCGAAAACTCTTACCAGGGTTGATTCTGCGAAAATCTAGGAGTTACTGTTGATAAAAATCTAAAGTATACCACTCACATTTCCACCTGTCTAGGGTATCTCCGACGGTTGCCATTTCAAATCAGGAAGCTTCGGCACTAGAAGGTGAAGCAAAGCAACATCCCCCGATTTGTATACCAGTGTGTTTTTCCAATCCTTCTTTACTGTTCTTCCGTCATTTTCCGAGTTTTCCTAAAGAAGATTTTAAAATTCCTCGCCATGGACTATCAATTATTAGCCGGGTGTTCTTTGTACCACTAACTGAATTGTCCCTTAATCTATGATCAACAATTAGTAGCGTGTGGGAAATTTGCTCACAAAATTCCTTCTGATCACACGAATCCTCTGCACAACGATCTTTCAAAGTGTCGCTCTTATATTTCGACATGATCCACTTTTCGTTCCATGCCCTCCAGAATCAATATCTATAGGAACTCCACAATCCCATATTTAGCACGAATTCTGACAAACCATGGCCAGGTTTCAGCTGAATTTCTGAGCACCCTGACCCAATGCGTTATGCTTATTCCTGGATGAGTTCTTTTACATAATTTACGAGGCCTTCGTTGTTCACTATGGATGACCTCTACACTCCTATCGCACACGACTCCACTAGCCGAAGTTCGCCGCCCGCCGGTGTCACGTATAGACTCAAACAGGCTTTGATTGTTACCTGAAGCGGCCGTTACTTCTACCTCTTCGGCTAACTTAACCCACTAGTTTTCACGGTCGTTCTTAAGACACCGCCAACTGACACTGCAGTTGTCAACGCATCTTCTTCACCTACTTGCAGTTAGGAAGTTGGCGTTTTCGCTCCATTAGGCCCAGCGACCCATGCAAAATCCAATGTCCTTGATGTTTGCTAGACCTAGAACCATAGGCGAAATCCGCTGCCAAACGCATACCATGCTTGAATTCGTCTACAGTGCTGCTCGCCAAATGTCTTAGTTCACCGGATAGTTTCTTCTCATAGCTGTTGCGAACAGCCAAATGAGACAGACGTTCGACAGCCAACCGGGTTTCTGGCTTGCATCAATGGCCTTTGAGATGAAGCAAACATCGCATTAAAACTAACGCATGGTCCGATTCGACGTACGTGGTCCAGTAAGATCTGCAGTTCTGGACGCAACTGCGCCAGAGGCAGCTTATTCTAATATGGCAGATCTGACTCAGACCACCTGTCGAGCTAGAGCATCATGTCGCTGTGCGATGTAAACTGTGTCCGAAATTCGTGCTAGACAGGAATAAGTTGTTGTTTACATAAACTTGAAGAAGCCTTTCCGTGTTATCTGCCCGCTGAGCAGGAAAGGCGCACCACTCACCTAAACAGAATTCCGATGCAATCAGTTTTCAATTTGTGCATTAAAATCACCTGCCAAAATTACAATGCCAAAACCTTTGTTATTCCGAACACGAGTGGCACGTTCGTCGTAAAACTCGTTTTTTTATGACAACGCTGCAGTCTGTTGTGGCGTATGCCAAGAAGACAAATAAGCCGCACTTATCACATCTATCATTCCCGGACGCCGACTGATTCTCGCAGACTCAAGGATCACAGGCAACTGTTAACTGGGATCCAGTCCAAAAGGGCTGCTTCGGCCTTCTCACGAGACTATTCCTACACCACATTGACCCACTGCTTGAACTGTTTCGTCTCCTGAAATGTGCAGGAAATATCGTGACGAGATATTAGGCGCAATTAGTTGAATTACTCTACTCGAATTCTGAATTCGTGTTTCAATGACAGCAGACAGCAATCGAAAATGAGTTCACTGTCAGAGCTAAACATGCCAGTTGGCCAGTCTGAATAAGGGTGCGCACATTGAAGGAACCGAGATTCAGAGGCTGACGAGGCTTTAGAAAATGCGAGGCAGCAGACTGAAAACCACCTGCTACACTATTTGACAATGAACCGTTGGGACGTTGGGCACATTATCGGTGGGGATATTATGGGTAGGCAGAGGGGGAAAACAGATATAGTTGGAGACAGTAGAGACAGATTGAATAACAGAGGGACCTCTTTAAAAGTAGACGGCAATTTATCGGCCGACTCATTTGGACACTGAGGTCATTATGATGATGCGTCAGACATGAAAGAGAGAAACAAAAACGTTGGTGGTAAACAGGGCCACTGTCCCCGGCTCATTAATATACATACCTTTCTGAAGTCACGTGCAGTTTTCTTCTCCAACTCTTAGGGCTGGGTTGCCGGTTCACCAGAGCAAATTTCAAAAACAGCACTAATAACTATTTCTGTTCATTTACAGCCACATCAAGCGCTCACCCCCTTCAGAAACACTCTTGGTTTGAACCAGTATGTTGATTCTGTACACCTCTTCCTTCAGTTTTCCTCTCCAATAGTCCTACCAGTAAATGAGACGCAAATTTTCCCTTGCCAGGCGCCATCACTAAGCCGATTACTTTCTTACTGCTGTTTTTCTAAATCTGTGCTTGCAAATGACTTCATTTTCGCAGTCGGAAGTTTTAATTTCTTTGATGGACGATTCGGTTCCCTCCTTCAAGCAATTTCCATTGCTCCACCCTCCCGATAGTAGCGGCTCCATGAGTCACTGGCTTCAGACGCTGACTTCAACAGGTTGAGCTGCCAAATAATCGTCTTCAATGATTTCAACGTCCACAACAAGAATTCATTGTTGCACTCACTGGACGCTTCAACTATGGGTACTGAGGCCGAGGCTTTCTTTGCAGTCAGCAACCTCTGAGGAATACCTGACTTCATCGTACCCATCCGTAACCGTATTGGTGGCCGTCGTCACACCTCTGGCCTTACACTTACGACTACTCTCTGTATTTCTTAATATCCGATTCCCGTTCTCCTTGGTCTTGTCACACCGGTGCCTCATTTTGCTTTCCACTATTTGTTCACATCCCATCCTAAAACTCAGCTCAAGGTGCAGGTGTCGGTGTTGCGATTCCGCTGAATAGGATCGTGTCTGTAACTTTTGGGCCTGCGATTCTTGGAACAACTGTTGTTTCGCCTGATATTTTAGTGTTTATTTATTTCATCCAGCGTTTCCCAATGTGTGTATTTTTACATTCCTCATGTCTCAAAATTCGGTAAACCACAATCCCTTTAGTAGTTTATCTGGGCTGGCAATTATGTTGTCCATTTCAAATGACACCGCAACGCCTCCTCACTGAAACAAGAACCTCGAGGCCACACTGTAGAAGCTGAAAACAAATGTCTTTTCATTACATAAAGCTAAAGAACAATCCATAAGCCACAAAATCAAGCGACTGGTATTTACCTTAACAACGATCAAAAAAATCCGTCAAGTTTTGTCGAGCCTGGATGTTTACAAATTACCCGATCTGATCGGTATTTCACCGATCGACGCAACAACGTGTCTCAGGGTTAACTACTACATTATACCAGTTTTCCTTTCCCCATCGAAAAACGTTTCCCTCTTCGTGTGCGGACGCAATTGCTTTTCCAGTCTCGAAACATGGTGATCACAAGTACAATCCGAAAACTTCTAAGGACAACACCTCAAATAAACTGCATTCTTTCTTTTAACTTAAAGGTATGCGGAGTGACCGTTAATGTGAATCCATCAGGGTTGTTCTACAGACGGCGTATTAGCTGGTATCTCAGACTCCTAATTACTACACGAGATAACCGTGGAGAAACTCACCTGGTCTCACTAGTTCACCCCACCTCAGTTTGTATAGCCAATAATCTGGCACCGCGTTCTGTTTGTGGTTGCCAAATCATGGCACCGCTTAGTCAAAACCAAAAAAGAGAAACAGCGAAAATGCAATCGCGAGATATGAGAAAAACTACGATGGGGAAACATTTCGAATACAACAGTGCTAGCGACTGTGGCATTCGCCATTTCCATATATATATATATACATATATATATATATATAACCCGCTTGAAAACTAACATGGTGCTAACGCAAAAGCATGTCAATGTGGATACGCATAGCGAGGCCAAACAACAGGGGAAAATATTAAACCATAAGAAACAATTGCTTTTTGTTTTCACCGCACAAGTTTTGTGATCTTTTAATTGTTTTCGGAATATTTTTAGACGGGATGCATTCTGCAGACAGACCGTGCAGCATTCGTGCCCCTGACTTCAGCTCTGAACCATTTTTCCAGCGTCTCTAACCAACAACAATTCTCATCTCTTGGGCCCGAACCAGGAAGGTGCGAAGCACCAGCCGAGGCCGAAGCCGAAGTTAACTTCTCCATACCTCTGCCAAGTCACAGCCCGACCACCATGTTGTTTCTTCCAGCCTTGCCTAGCACGTGCAACAAGAGCAGGAAAAGGCAAGTGATGAGCAGGTATAAACAATGCGTGTCAAAGCCATCGAAAGCGATGTGTAGCGATTATCACAGTCAGAGGACGATTGTTTGCATCTAACACACAACGATGCACCTCACTGTTGCTCATCTGATACTCGCACCCAACATGAGCAATGGTTCGGAAACACCGATGGTCGGACAGAGAAAGTGTCCGGGCATCCTCGACGCAGACAGGCCAAGTCTCGCAGCTGCAAAGAAGAATACCATGACATTTTAAACCTTTCCCTTGAAGGAAAGCGAGATGTCATGGCAGCGCCACAAGTGTCGTAGGTTTGCTGCTGCTTCGGCTTTCGCAATTCGTGATGAAACTTTTGCCTCAACACCCCCAGATTTGAGCAGGCTCCCAGGGTACTTGAACCCACTGTCTACCTCATCACGAAGGTGAGAGAAGGCACATACTTACGCCAGTCTTGAAGAAATACCTTGCATTTTAAAGGTGCAACGCGCACACTGTACCTGGAGACTTCAATTGCCAAGCGATCCAAAGCGCGTTGAATTGCCTGTGCATTATCAATCAGCAAGATATCATCGGGATACTCAAGTTTTCATTCAAGCATTACTGTGCTTCTCAGATTCAAAAGCTTTGGCACACTTTTCTTCATTCAATTTTCCAAATACCAACTGAGAATCAGTAAACGAGAGTAAAGTTCAGGATTCTACAAGCGCATTCCTTTCTCAGTATATGTGCTAGTTTCCAAGTGTTTTCGAACCACTGGAAGCAGACGTGGTAAGATATGAGCCAGAATCGAATTCGTAGGCAGGAATGCAAAATGGTATATCCACAGGACTTGTGTCTCTTAAATCATTGAAAACGGAACCAAAATGGTCAAAAAATATGCCCAGTGAAAATACAAAAGACAACTTCCATTGCCTTGTTGTTCAACAACTTCTTCCTTTGTGTCCGTTTCATGCACATGCTGGAGCACTAGGACCATGTTTGTTCGCAACCCGGGGATATATAAATATAAACTCAAAAAGTAGACAACAGTGAGAGGTTTTACCGGATCATTGTACACTACAACCAGTAGGGGTTTCACTTTCATTGAACCACTAGTTTTGGTTCCACTGAAACGAATTAAACGCTCGCATAGGATTAATGACTGTACGAACTTGAGTAAATTAGTTTGCAACACGTCAGTCAGATGATAAATGAATCCTGAAATTGGACCACGTTTTGCGTTGGCAAGTTTTATCCATTAGACATTACACTAACCAGAAAACCGAATGAAATCGAAGCCCTTCTTATCGCTGCGAGGGTAGGATAGGGCTACTTTCTCCAACACTCCTTTGCAGGGGATCGCTGGACCGCCGAAGATAACCAAACAATATTGCACAAAGGTGATGCACACCATCGGAAGAAATCTGGACGCTTTTGGGGCTCTTTGGGCAATTTCTGCCTTGTGCCAAATGAACTGAACTGCCAGTTTTATTTAAATGCTTAACAGTATCCAGGCAATCATAATTCAGAGTTACCAGTCTAAAATGGGGTTCTAAGCTAACCCTCCACTATTAAATAATGTTTCATTGGCATTTTTTGTATTAGGAGCCGTCAGAGCGCCGATGTTTTGATAGTATCACGAGACACCAATAAATTTCGCACTACTTTTGCAACAGTTGTTGGCAGAGCAACAGTGACAACCCGAGTAAGCTTAATAGAATGTTTCTAATCTAACCAAACATTAACGACAAATACCTACCCGAACAGGGCGAATAGCGGGGGAAAACGAGCTGCGCGAAAACACTCATAACGCCGCCACTGGGCAAGTAATTCCGCTAGTACGCTTAAACAGAAAAGGTCATCCATCCATGTGTATGGTATTATTGGGTTCTCCAGTATCTAGGAGTGTGCCAACGTTTGATACCTAAGAGGAATGCGGGCGATTAGAGTATGTGTTCATCTGCGACTCATAGGATGATGTCATCTTGAACTAGAGTCAGCCGGCTTCTAAAGTGCAAAACCATTCCGCCAATTTAACAACTATAGGTTTTTCGCTGTGACTTGCAGGGAAACATGAAAGATACAAACTCTTCCATGAAATTTCAACGTTTGCGCGGGCACAGGTGTAGCTGCCTTCTAGGCTTTGAAATCGCAAAATCGTGCGAATTATTTTTAAAAATTTGGCCAAGTTTGGACCCCATTTCGACTGACATTTCTTAGATTGGCAGGCCGTGATTCGCAAGTGCAATGAGACTCAGTTTTAACATGCTGTCTTCTGCTGTGTCAGGTGCCTCAAGATTTCAAAGCGTCAGTAGATTGAATACAGAGACGGCTGAATTTTGGGCTGCCAAACGCATTTCGATAACCTTAATCAGTCGTGCTGCATTATTCATCACAGTTCACGTGGTGTCGAATGGACGATGGCTCACAAATCAAACAAGCTGGGGTAAATAGTACTCAAAACTCAACGATGGTTTCGAAAATTGCTCTTGGATTGAACAACATTCTGCGGCCCTTGCCCTTCGCCAATGTGGTGCCATACTCTCGGGAGTTGCCACATACCGCTGCATTACTGTCATCGCTAGCTAGCTCCAAAGAACTCAAACTTAAAATCCGTCTCGTTCATCAGCAAACAACCTCTCTCAGTCTGCCTAAAGGTCAAGCAGTTCTACTTTGAACGCTGTCGCCTTACCAAATCACCACATTTGTAAATCCTTGAATTCATCGAAAATGTGTGCTTTGTGCCTTTCTTGATTATTCGCCGACGTTTGAATCTGTCCCGCGTTCCTTTCGACGTCACGAACTGCACACATTTGGTTGTACCTGGCTTATATGAGCACGGCTGTCTGGTTACTTTTCTGAACGAACTCATTGCAAACCAATGGGTGATAAGAATTAAAATCCGCTGGTGAACAGATCAGGGCTCCTTTAGGGTGCTGTTCTTTCACCGTTTCTTTTGCTAACTGCTTCAGCGACTTGCCATCCAGCTCCCCTGTCATCTGTTCAAGTGTTTTGGTATTGTGGCACTCTCTGCATCCGTTTCGAACAATGTCGATTTTCAAAGTTTTATCCACAATCTTATTTTCCGCTTAAGAATTTACTGTACGAGCTGGTTAAATCTCAACACACCTGAATATTTCTGATGAGTTTTCTCTCTTTGTCAGCTTACTATTCTGAAACACCTATCATCAACTAAAAATAATCAGCAGATTTGATTATCTGAAAAATATGGGAGTCGCTGTTGAAAAAATCTTAAGTGAACTACTCACATATATACACAGGTGTGAAGAATCTCCAACGGTTGTCATTTAAAATCTGGAATCTTGGCACCACAAGCTGAAACAAAGCGCCATCCGTCGATTTGCATGCCAATCTTACCCATCTATCTTCAATGTTCTGTTATTTTCCGGGTTTACTTAGAAGAACTTTGAAATTCTTCGCCAGGTGCCGTCTACTGTTAGCCGCGTGTCTTTCATACCACTAACTGAATTGCCCTAAATCTATGTGATCAAAACTTGCTAGCATGTGAGAAATTTGCTCACAAAATTCTTTCTGATCCCACGCCTCCTCTGCAAGATGGTCGTTCGAAGTTCCACTCTCATATCTCCGAACCATCTACTCTTTGTTCTATGCCTTCCGGATTCAATATCTATAGGAACTACACACTCTCACATTTAGTACTAATTTCGAAAGACAGTGATCGCGTTTTGGCCGAATTTCTGAACAACTTATCGTAATGTGAAACGACCATTCACTGGTGTGTATTTTTCACATTTTTGCAATTTGATGATTGCAAGATCAATTTCGTTCCCATTTTCATTTTTTGCCCTCAGCTTTTTGAATGAAACGAGGTATTGCGCAGTGTACACAGACGCATGCACAATTCAGTGCAACAAACGATCAGTAATTACGTTGTTTTCAACTTCATAATCAGCCACGTTATCAGATGAGTAACTATTGGTGTATCCAGTTTACTAGACCTTGACCGCAATTCAGACAATTTGGTAAAATTTCACGGTGGCTTCTCTGAGTGTCGTATGCAAAATCTGTGCTGTGTCTGTCGTTTGTTGTTTGAATAAATTGATTTTTTGGTAATGATGGCTGACTGCACGTATATAGGCACTGGTAGCTTTCTTACTGACTAGCATTTTAGCTGTCCCGATCAGATGCAATGGCTCTTAGAGGGCAATGGATGACACCAATTCTGACGGCGGTTTGTGCAGACCATTGTTAGTGCTCCGAAATGATAATTATCTACCTTAATTTGGCTGTCAGTTTCTTGTTGATTGTGAGTTCCTTTAGTTTTATCGGAGTCGATTTACGACGGATCACTAAGGGGAACGAAAATCTTATGAACTATTGCACATGTTTAGGTGACTTTCAATTCTGTTTTACTTGGGGACACAGTGACTTTCTTCATCATTCCGGAGGATAAACTTGTTGCATCGGGAGTGCATACCACCTGTCTAGGTGCAACCAGACTGGTGAGCCCAGCGTTTACCTGCATAATACTGCCGGCATGTTGATAAACCTGATTTACTGGTGGTCACAGTCACTCTATCTACAGGCAATCTAGGTTGCAAAGCTTCGGAGAGGAGCGGGTATTCAGAAAAACCGTGCACCCCAGATGGAAATGGATGCATAGCAAAAGCCAAACAAGAAAGATCACGCATTGATGTGCTCAGACAGGCAAGTCTATGTCGATTCTTGTCTTTGTTCAGTAGTGCTACAGTTACTACCAACCCAACCCCAACTCACGTGATCGATGGGCATCTAGGTAGGGATACGCTATCAGTTTCTTAGTATTGTATCATTACTAGTTTCATTTTAAAGGCTCTGAAGTGAT
>LUCM01004101.1:0-20954 GCA_008360955.1 Fasciolopsis buskii
CCGCCGCACTATTTCCTCACACCGTCCAGCAAGGCATCCAGATGGTCATCTAACGAGTCATCAATGCCTGAGACCACTATTTGCTTAAGTACTTCAGACGACCCCTCTATAAGTTCACCCCGGCAAACTCCTCGTGCACTGTCACTTCGTAGAGCCTCAACATCGAGAGGCGAAATTTCCGGTTACCCGAGATCTTGAAACAGTTTCACCTATCTAAATCCCGTAGGCTCCAAACCCAACACGCCCACCCAAGCCCGACTTAATTCTGCACCACCCCAAAGCCTACCCCTTTATAAAAACCAGCTTGACATTTCTCCCTTTAAGGTAAAACACAATCCACTTCCAGCATACTCATATGAGGACCATCAACGGGCCTCCAAGACTCCATCACCCACGTTGGAAGTAGAAAGGAACCAATTGTTCCTTCCAGAGGGTTCTCTCATCCAGAACCTGCAGCCGTCATGCACCTACCCTTCATGGGCTTCCATCCATCCATGGCTCACCAACCATCCTTCAACTTTCATTGCCCATGCTCACCTTATCCCTGCACATTATCACCGACTCCCATTACTAACGACCCTGCCACAGGCCGCTTCACTCCCGGTAGCACCGATTTCCTCCGGAAAATATCATCAATTGCATCGGTTGGGGCACTCCGCGGTAAATCCGATCGGTGTCACTTTCGCAACGATCGAGGTGGATAGCAGGAGCCTGTGTTTTCAAAATCAACGGCTAAATTGTGTGACGGGATTCGCATCTGGCTGTGAATTTTATGAGATTCCTGGATTTGGGAAACATTTAAATTCAGGCATATGCAGTCATTCGTTGTATCTGTGGCAGGGGCAAGATATCATTTTGCGGAAATTATCGTGGCTACAGTGAATTTTGTGTTCTCTCCGATGACTCGAAATCTGTTGTTAAGACACCGCTCTGCCGGCAGGTCAGGGAATTGGAAAACTGGAATTCAGTGGAGCCCATTCAATTTCTTGTGCTGCTTGATGTGCATGCACCGGTAGCTTCCCATGTTGCACGCATTTTTTATGCAAAACTTTATTGTCTGTAAAGACAGACGATCAGAAGAAAGATCAGAGTGATTTTTCTTTATCCTTAATTTCTGCAAAGTTTGGCGGCAATGAAACTCAGATAACTGTAAATTTCACGGAACCAATTAAGGCTGAAATGCTGCGCAGATTCTTTTATGCTGAACGTCAGAAGTAGCTATGATGCAATACATTCAGGTAATTGGATTTCGCAATGAAGGTCGTTCATCTGTTCCATGTCGGCTGTTTCTTTCAGTGGTGCTATGAAAGGGATTGTCCTTGGACATTTATTTCTAGCTTGTATGAATTCCGTACTCCGCAAAGGAAGCCATGGGACTCCGCTCATTTATGCCGACGATAAATAATCGTTTGCCATTTCATTTCGGCCGGCCTGAGCAAGCCTATTTCAAATATGAAGCACAGCTTAAGTAATTTTTAAAAAGTGGCGAGGCATTGGGAACATGTAACTCAAAGCTAACAAAGGCAGTTTATACATTTGATGTCAAGTTCCCTTAAAATCACTTGAACTTCGCATCACCCCTATTTCCGTCAATCCGTCAGCCAAAGACATTGGCTTGCACTATTCCCGAATCTTCATTATTTCTGAAAATCCATCAGTCCGCGTTGCTGAGAGCAGGAAAATTAAAGGATTTCGAAAGGGACTCCTGTGTATCAGGAATCTGCATTTTCTAAAGTTTATAAGTTGAAGCGTTGCCTGTACTAATGTTTGTAAATGTGATGGAATAGCTGAGGAACATTCAACGCAATTTCAAAAAGGGACATTCCCGGTCACTCGTGTGAAGTGGCACACAAGAAAAAACGTGGCGCCTATAAACTGAAACCACCCCTAGCCATACCGCTTTAGAATCAATCTGCTTTCCCCAAAATCTGATCCAATGCCAAACGCAAATTCTGCCAATATCTCTAATTAAACTTATTTTTCCTACGTACCTTGCGTTACCGGAAATTCAACATCCAATCCACAATTTCATGACATCTTAAAGACATGAATTTGTGGCAAGTATTTTTGGTATTCTTCTTGCCAATTCATTCTTCAGGTGACTATTGTCTCTCTCTCGCTCATCGCGCTTACAAAGCGATGACAGATCGTCATTCGCGATTGCTTTTTCCCCCATGAATTCAATTAATCCAAATAGCGTCTTTACTAATTCAGTCAGACAATCGGAAATCGGGCTACGCCATACCCAATCCCAAAGTCCTCAAATTAGCTTCCTGCTCTCGTCAGCACGCAGTCTCTTGTTGGGCACTATATCCAGTTTCGCTCACAGGGTAAATATTTAAATATTAGCCCTTTTCCTTGGCATTCTTAGCCTTCCTCCTTTCTGAATTCAGCAGCATTATCCCCTCTTAGACATCCGCGGGTAAATATGTTTCGGCATGCAAATCACGTTTAGTCAATGTTTTTTCCTTTTTCACTGATGACCACCGTAACAACACACGTGATACTGAACTAGGTAGCCTGCAATCTTTTCTGCCGATAGACCTTGATAAGAACCGCCAAGTTTTATGGAGGGTGCTGGCCCATGCTGCCCTTTTTCTCGCGGTTATTCTAGGATTCCACCTTCTTGAAGCTATGGCTGCTGGTAGCCAAAACCACCCATGATATCAGTCTGACACCAGAAACTTTTTAACTGACCTCAGCTCTTCTTCTGCCTTTTCTTTGGCGGGTTGCAGTCCCTACCAAATCAATACATTGAATCGTAGAGGAGGTGGTTGCCTAGCCCACGTAAAGCAGCCATGCAGCTTCCGTTCACCATCGTACACCACTTGACTCTGTCCCTGACTACTTTTGGCTCCACATACTATTACCCGAACTTTCAGTCCACATGGGATTAGCGCACCGACCACCTGACCGGAATAGTTTTGATACCGCTCGTCTCACTCGAGCCTTCTTTTATCTTTCCGGTCTCCCCCCCCAACTGCAAGATAATTGCAGGCGAATTCAATGCCCTTAAAATTCGCCGGTCTTCTTTATCCTCTCCACTTAGCTTATTCGACTTTGTTTCTGAAATGCGCGCTAAAGGATGAACTCAGTATGTGACCATTTCCACAAGGTTTCACGACATTTTAAACCTAGTTTCTAGGCAAGGCACTCCTAATGTTAAAGGTTTCAGTATCCAATTCCCTCCCTGGAAGCGACCACAAGGGGTCACTTATAGCTTCCCTCTCCGTAACAAACCTTTCTCATTCATGTGTACCCAATATACGGTCTCCGCCTATGCGTTGACGCGCTGGGATAAGATCGGTGATGCTTTGCGAAGCCTTGATTGATCTAGCTTTATTGTATTGCCTGGCCCGCAGAATGAGGCAGAAAAACTTTACACGAAACTTCTTTTTACCCTCATTCGTCTATCAGCTCCCATCACTCGAAATAAACCTAGGAATTCTAGTAAGGTTTATCAGCTCCATAAGAAACTTCCAAAAGTTCAAAATATTTTCAATGCTACATGAGATTTAGCGCTTTGAATACATGCTAACCGATTTGAACAAGAAGTTTCTATTAAATCTTATCTACGATACCAAAAAGCAGAAAATGTCAGCTCTTAGATCGCCCTACCCAGTTCAAAAGACTTTCCCTATTTTTGAAGCCCGTTTGTTGCCAAATTCGTAGGCCACTTCGAACTGCATCGTAAACAACAGCTTACGCATAGAGTCCCCCGTATCAGTCATGGGAGACTTCTATATGCGCTTCTTTTCTGCTCCTGGGTAACAAACATCTGGTTCATTCTGAAATCCATCCCATGCGGATTTTGATTATTTTATTCTCCATTTTATTCGACGTTGTTGGCATCACGAAGTTGATGATTTGGGCCAAGCCGTCCAACAGTCCGGGACCTGGTGCCATCCCACCAGTCCTATTTCGCATCACTGGTTGGGACATTGCCCGCTGCTTCTAAATCTGCTCCCGCTCTCCAGTTCTGGCGCTAATTTCCTGCTGCAACGGAAGATCGTCATTAGCGCCCCACACCACAGAAGGGTTCAACATATGACCTTGAGAGCTTTCGCCCTACTAACTGTAATCCAGTTGTATCCAGGCTTGGTTGGTGTATTCAAAAGCTGTTTTTGCTTCTCACATAGAGGATTTCTTCTGCAACACATCTTTCAATCCAGCTAACCCACAGTTGTATATAAATGCACTCAGCTTTCCTGTCAGCTCCATATTCTCTTTGTGCAAAGGGCTTCAAAAATCTCGTCATTGAAATAATCTGACTTTTCTTAACAGTTTTCTTCGCTGTTATATACAATTTATCGTTGAATGCAACTATTTTATGCACTTTTCACGGCATTCCGCTTGTTTGTGAAGAATTCCCACACAGCTTCCATGTTCCCACTGCTCTTCACTTCCCCAGCTTAATCTTTCTGTCTACTACGCAAAGCAGTTGACGTTTTGGGTTTTCCAGCTATATTTCGGTACCCGCCATTGACCTCCGAACTCGTTTTTCCAGCGATACAAACATTTAGCGCACCTAAACGTGAAATGGCCCATAGGCCGCTGTTCACGAACATCCCCGGGAAACCGTTTTTCAACTTTTGACTCATGTCTGGCATACTTGTGCTGTGCATATTGCTTTGCCAAATCTGATTCTGCTGTCCAGTATAATTCCCGAATAGATCGATGTTGCACACACCCGCTTATCCCTTTTGATTTCTGCTATTCACATTTCCTCTGCATCATCCCTGTACAATGTGATCTCTCCCTGCGCATGCTTCTTGCAAACCGAAAATATACGTTGTTATCATTATTTTTTGCACATCCTCCTTGAGTTTGACTCCCATTCACATTGTCATCTCGCATAACCAGTAGGATCATGTAAACTTTTTTATAATACTTATGGACCCAACTGATTAACTCTGTACATGCAAACATTTACGGATATACTTCTATGATTTACTTATAGTTGAATACTAGCCAATCAACGACTGTTGTAGAACGCCGTTTACTTGTCCGTTCCTTCCAAATGAAATTTGAATTTTATACATATTTTTCTGCCATATCGGTAAAAGTACCTGGAGGTTCGTATACTTATTACCCTAAATTTCCGGCCGGACCGCCTTTCTTCGTTTTCGAATTAGGTAAAACATCAGCTGGCTAACTTCTTGGGTTTAACTTGTTTCGCTGGCCCAGGAACTCCATTGTGCAGGTGCCAAGGAACAAGGACAACTGGGGACCATCTAAGAAAGCTTTTAAGTCTCCCCGGCGCCTCCGTTAGACTCTCCCTTGGGCGATTGTATTCGGAAATTTTCGGGAGCAAAAACACGGAAATGCACACTTATCGCTGGGTGAGCTTTTGATAATTTTTAAATATCCCAGTAAAGGTAAATTGTTCTGACCTCTCTGGAGCACTATCCTAAAGTACGCTCATTCCGAACTTACGTTTAACTTGAAGTTTCACATTTAATTTACTGTACCATACTGTACATGGATGGGATGTGTGATTGAGTGAACCGTCTTTCTCCATAACATTTGACTTCAGCTTCCGTTGTCGAAGAGCTTTATTTATATTTCGAACAGTTCAAGAAAACTTTCTAAGAATCGACTCCTTATTAAGCTCTTCCATATTCTCCTCAAAAGCAAACTTACCAACTTCGGTTCGCAAACATTATAGCGTCCGTTCCTTTTTTCCTCAATGTTTGCCACTGTGTTCGGTGTAAATCGCCGCCCCGAGCATTGGGTATAACAAGCGTAACTTTCCGGGTACGTCTATGCGCCCCTTTATCTTCAAGCGTGTGGATTTTTCAGCTCATAAGTTAACAGGGTTTTATTGTGAGACACTCGGGGAATGCCCGTGAAGTGCTGTCTCCCCTCCCGTCAGCAATCCGACTTAAAAATTGACACCAGGCGGCAGCACTTATATGAAAATACTGGAAACACAAATATTTTAACTGCCAGAACAAACTTGCTTTTTTGCACATTCGTCATGCCGCTGAATACGTTTTTCACACTGCTTTATCTTATACGTTGCCGACAGCATTTCGATTTTCGGTCTTCCTTTTTCTTATGGCTGCGACAAATTTTGAGTCGAAGTCTCTGAATTTCCACACTCCGTCCAGAGACGTTTGGTTTGATAACGATGGATTTTCTGTTTGACTCCGAAATTGTTGATACACCATTCCTTTTTTTCACTAATCTCATAATCAGTTCGCATCCACTGCTGTTCACCTGTCTGGCACCACACTAACGCCGTGCAATCAGTCTTTAGATTGGCATTCCTGCACCCAGTAGCACAACGGTCTATTGTTGCCTACATCCCCGCCCATGTCATTGCGCAACCTGCAGGCTTATCGGTAAACCTCAAGACTTATAACAATACAATTATCAATGCTGTTGTTGTCTCTTCGGCAAAACCCTGCGTGCGCACAGAAAGCTTCAAAAATTTTGTTTTCTGGGGTGATGATCAAATCCCCCCACCAGACTTTAAGTCTGATGTACCCGGTGTTTGTTATATTACAGAACAAAGAATACTGTACACATGGTCAAAAGACAATGTGCAATGGAGCAATTGCTCCATCTTTGCCACAGTTGGCTGAGGAACTGTTCTCCAAGGGGTACAACAGTACGCATGAAATCAGCAATCGCACCTCAAATACTCACATGAAAACCCTACAACAGGAACACGCCGCCCGAGGGTTGAAAGCGGACCATTCAAATTTATTGCTTCTTTCATCACACAGATAGTGAAGCACTTTGGCCTGCTGTGCCTGCCAGTGACCTTCAGTTTGCCTATCATCCTGGCCCCGGTAGAATTCCGGATGCAGATCAAGTATTGTGCCCGTAAAGTAAATATGCAGCCCGCATCCCAAAGCCCTGGTATGCAAAATCACGTTTTTTAATGGATAATTTGGGTAATATTTCGTCACCGAGTGATAAAACACCCACTAATTTTCAAGATTCATAACGTTTCCTAATCTGAACATCTGGTCTAACATTAAACGCCTACCCCAACCGTCGTCCGTTCTCCGCACTCCCACCTGAATGCGGCTGCAGCTAGGTCTTCGTCTGTCTTAAGCAAGCAGGGAATGATAGTAGCAGTCTTTCAGATGGACTAAGAAAGGAGCAGAAATCCGTCATTCAGATGACCTGCGCAGTCTACAAACCGATTATTCCTCAGTTATCGCCATCCTCGAGGAAACATGACCCCTTCACCAACCAGATAGGCAGAACTCAAACGCCTCGTGAATGTCCCAGACGGCCTAAAAATTCCCGTTTACCACCAAAAATCTTGCAAATCAATTCTATCTGTGTGATCATACACCTAAGTTAAAACAAAACGCCAAATACAAGGAACTCTTGAGGCGGACTTGAGGACCACCAGAATATTAAACTTATTGAGCTATGCTTTGTGGAAGAATGACACTTGTGACCACATGTCCGCATACTTCTCTAAGTCCCCTGAACGCATAATTTTCTATCATTCCTCCTCCATTTGGACGACCAGCATTTGTCAGCAGGCCTGTCTAGTGATCACCCTAAGTAACTTTGATTTTTCCCGCACCCTCTTCTCTTTATCAACACGCCAACAGCTCCAAGAAACCACTTAAACTTGCGCCAAATCCATATTTGCGGCAAGCACCCAAAATTCTCCACCATGTCCAAGTTTTCCAGCTCTCATTGCAGCTTGCCCGAAACCCTCTAAAAGTAACCACTTGCCTACCTGGCCCGGCAAACTGACATCCTTCCGTTGCCCATTATGTGGACAAGATCCCCAATTTACACTGCCAAAAATAGCATCAGAACTTCCTGCAGTTACCTGCTGCTGTGTCCTGATAATCGTCTTCCTTCTGAGGTAAAATGACGTCACATTCAGTGCCGGCCTGTTATTGTGACAATAAAACACGAAGCTGTCTCAATATACCCCGCAAAATTCGAAGCTTTGCATCACTGACTTCGCCAACGATAACCACGGCTTTACTAATGACCATGCCTACTTCGGTTTCATCACTCTCCACTCGCCTTCCGTTATGACATGTCTAGGTTAGCTACGCTGCCACACACTATTTATTTCTACACCTACCTCAGCCAATAATGAAATCACTGGCGGCTAAAGTTTATGCCCTACAGCTTACATGCAACTGAACTAGATGTGCTTTGCTCGTCACACCATCCAATTGGCTTGTTATAACTTCTTGAAGTTTGATTGCCTGAGACCTCAATGTTCTCTTTTCCAATAGGGAAACCCATTCTAATCAAGACGGTTTTGCTTTGTTTGCTTTCGGGATAATCGCGATAAGAAGTAAACTGAAATGAGGGAAAGTAGCAGCCTCTCCTTGAGACAACTGCGCATACCACCGCGCTTGAATATTTTCCTGCTGGTAGCCGTGTATTGATTATGGAAACCAAATTCACCTTGTTTGAAACCTATAAAATCCTAAGGGACTTGATTTTACCAGTAAGGAATCAATTTTTCTTCAGCAAGACCTCCGGAGGTCAAATAAACTTGTCTAACTCTCTAACCACGATTCCCCGAACTAGAACAACATCTCTTTGTGCTTAGAAATCACCGCCCAATCGTTTTCCAGTTGACCATCTAAAACTACCTGGGATACAAAATGACCCAGGAACCACGGTACTCTGTTACGGTCTAACCAGCTGTCGGCTTCCGCTGACTGCATGCCAGACGGTAGACAAGCGAAATAAATCAATACTCCTCGTTTTGCCATTGAGCTCTAAAACAGGATTCAGAACAAATCTGCTAGCGTTCAATGTTCGATGCATCGAGACAGTGTGCAAGCTTGCTCTCGATCTGCTACTACTGAGACACAACCCCTTCCTTGCCAGTGCCATTACCATTGACTGTTACCTTGGGATTCTCGTTTGTGACGTTCACTTGCGACAGCGTTACCTCCAACCTGCAGTGCAGGCCAGGTGAAGAGATTCGCCTGCCTATGAAAATTTACCTTCAGGGGTAGGCTGTGATGTCATTTCTACCATCTCACGTTAATACTCTGAGCTGCTACCGCTGTCTTACTGCTAAGGCTCTCCAATTCGTCACTCAAGCACTCAATTTTCTTCCTACACAGAAGGGCTCACCAAACACCCGTCAATGTTCCGCCCCATTGGCCACGCTCCCATTTAGTCCAGAATCATGAAACGACCGATGAAACGTGAGATATATGAGTACGCACTTCTCACACCTTCATTTCGGACACAAATTCTTGTAGTTACGCTCCTGTAGTACTTATAAAGTTTACTTTTTCTGGATGATCACCACTGCGAGAACGACAAGATGTTTGCTACCATCAGCTAACTTGAGGCAACTGGGGCGTATGACTGCGTTCATCATTGGCTCCTGGCCCATGAATTTTCTGAGTTTCTCCTTATATAACCTCAGCTCCACACCTCAGATAGTTCGTAGGCGTCGCACATTGCTGGCCAATTTTACGATCTTTGCTCGCTGTCAGTATTGTCATTAAAGTTAGCGCACGGGGCCTCAAAATATCTGCTCTGCGCGATGATATAATTGCTGCTGTCAAAACTAGCCAATTGATTCAATTTTCGCCAACGGTATGAAAATATTTCATGGGTTTTATGACCACATTATCCAAAACGAGCATTAACTGAAGCTGCTCTGATCGCTAGTTTATCCAAGTGCCACTGAACTCCGTATGTTTAATGGCGGCTACACAAACGGCCAATGCGGGTTTTTGCCGGAGTTTAACACTAGGCGGAACTCCCGTTATCTGATAATAATCGGTTCGTGGTCGTGGCATTAAGTACCGACGAAAGTAAAGATTCCTCGTGCATATATTCTTTCAAATGGGTTAGGCAAAGAGGTCGAGGGGTTTTTGGTTTTTCCGCAGAAGATTGAATATGAAATCATTTGCTCTTGCTCAAGTCGTGCCGAATTCCATTTGGGATTTTAGGCAGAATTTTGAAACTGACTGCAAGTTGTTGAAGGTGTCCGGTGCTGTTTGAGTTGAAGACCGCTACTCTATGCCTCTCCACTCTTCCAAGGAGGCCGACGTGCAATTAATTTGGAACCTTTTGCTCTGCCAAACGTGTCCCTTGCACAAATCTGCAAAGTAGACTAGGTCTCTTTAATTCCTGCCCAGCTGCCTCGAAACCTCTCCAAGATAGGATTCTTATAAGTGACGTTCCCTGACTCACGCTTTGTACTGGGTTAAACATTTCTACATAAGATTTTTGAATGCGTGAAGTGAATCGACCATTAGCGCTCGCCACTGCGCATCGCCGGGATCAATGAATAAACTCAGGGCATCCGATGTCATGCAAAAATTATTCTTGAAAGCGAAAATAATCTCTTATGATCCCGCCTACGAAGAAAGTTTCGACTAATATCAACACAAGTGATACTCTACAATCTGGATCCCAGCGGACGATGCAGTCGTCTATTGCGACCCGTTATGGAAGTGGGATATCGTCCTTGGATGGGTCTCCCCACGAACTGGTAAACAAATCATCCTTCGTATAGTATTTTTATCCCTGGCCGCAATTTTTTAAGGCTCGCTTGTTATCTCTTACTTGACATTCTTGATCGTTGATAATTTACTCCGTCTGATTCAATATGCAAATCTTCCCACAACGTGACTATCGAATGGACAATTACAATTACTGCCCCTTTTACCACCAAGAAAGCTTAGCCACTCCTATTAGTGGGCTTCAACTGGAATTTCCCAGGAAAAACAGGATAAAGTGTTGTACATGGCTGAATCACCTATAAAAGTCATTTTGAACACATCCATTGGCCCCTTAAGTTTTCCATTATCCATGCCCTGTTAACACAATCAAAAATGGCTAATTTTCGTATACTTAAGCCCATCAAAAACTAAAAAACAGACTGCTCTTCGCAGATGTAAAGATCCCATGGCCTGAAGGTCATGGCCAAAATTTTAAGCGAGCAAGAGGTCATCGTATCAGGTCGAACTTATTTCTTTAGTGTCGCAGGGCCAAAGTATTTAGCCACCTCATCAGATTCCTGGGTTCTGCATGACACATTTAGCGGTCACTTAGTCGAATATGGTAGACAAACTGCATATTTATTGATGGACAAACATTGATCTTTACGTTTTTTAGAGAGGAAACATATAAGGCAAGTTTGTCGCATTTCCCATGGTCCGTCACGTCAAAGTTTAACAGATGTACGCCTGAACTCTCTGGAAACTAACAACATAGGCGACCACCTGTCTCTTATACCTCTTCAGTTTCTGGCAAAATTGCAGTTAAATTGTTTGCTTGCTTCAGTCCGGGCGCCCTTATGGGGCACAATAAAGTATGTATTAACATTCAAGAAGAACAAAGGAGCAGAAAGACCGCCTCAGTCAAGAACCAGCCCTTATTAACAGCTCACACCAGGGAGCTCTCCCTCAGGTAGTAAGGAAACTTTAGAAGCAAGACAGGACATCATCTATGATGCCTCATTTATGGTATGAAATCAGTCGTATATCTAACTCATCCTTCAGCCCCCCACTATGGCACCCGTGTATGGGTGATGGACCTCTCAACGGAAGTCGGAACTGTACGATTGTGAAGTTAAGATTTTCTTATATCTGCAACTAGTCCTCTGTAGCCTCCGAATAAAGAACCAACGCTGAGGTAAAACCGAAAACAAGCAACAGAATTGTGCAATAATAATAATAGTGCATATTTTCCGATTTGCGAGAAGCATGCGCAGGGCAAGACCAAATTTGTACAAGGACGATGCGGAGGAATTGCCAACAACAGAAATCAAATGGGATAAAGGGATGAGTGCAAATTTGTATTATTGAAGAAGCATATTGGAAGATGGAATCAGACAATGGAATTCAAAGCGGAAAGTACGAGTACGCTGGTGCGAAACCAAAAATAGAATACTAGAATACAAGACTATACAGAGATTCCAGGGACTCTTTTCGGGCAGCGGACTACGAGTCATTTCGCGTCTAAGTGCACTGAAGTCCTGCATTGCAAGACATGGCCGGAGCTCAAAGGCGGATGCCTATATATGGCCGGAGTCCCCAAACGACAAGTGTTAAAAAATGGACGTAAAAGTTCATCAGAGACGATGAGAAAAAATAGTAATAAGATAGTTGAATGAAAGTAGTGAAAACCGGGCTGAACGTCATGCAAAGTGAATAAGACGGTCGCATTCGACAAAAACAACCGGCCGATAAAATGCTTAAGGTAAAGGAAAACTGTTAGAATTGTCTCAGTCTATCTCGAGAACAATGTATGAAACTGTAGACAAGGAAACCCCAAGAATGTTGCTTTTATTTACATGCGGCTGGCCATAAGCTGTGAGGAACGGTGCGCCGGACAAGAAACTTTTTGGGTAAAAGCACTTCTTAGATAAACCAATCAAGGTTCTAATCTAAGCTGTCGTTTTTGTTGTCGCAGCTCTTGACCTTATTCAGCAGTACGGGTGGCGGGCATGAGGTGCGTGAGCCGTTCTAGAGGCAATAGTAACCATGCTTCCACTCATTTGTACAGAACCATCTAAGTACGGGTATCCAAGACGATCAGCGGCGTAGCTTGGGATAAATGGGCCATTACACGAGCGCCAGTTCTGATTAGCGGGTTCCTTGCAGCATTGAGAGGATATCACATTTTGAATTGCCAGTACGAGGAAAGAACCGGTAATAGCGCTTATAGCCTAGGTGCAGGATCTGAAAGATAAAAGTGGGAAGCAGCTTGGCTTGGGTGCCAGCTTGAGGGTATAGTGATCATTGAACCGTGGAGAACAGGCCTGCAACATATTTCTTCTAATGCGCGAAATTTAGTAGTTAGAACTGAGCTATGGTAGAAGTTTCAGGCGTGGTTGTAGGTTTGGGGCTACCAATAGCGGCTTATTCAGCCCCTCCCAGCCAATAGCGAGGATACGGCGACGTGAGATGAGTGCATTAAACAGGCTGCAGGTGTTTGAAAAGCTAGAATGTGATGAGAGCTTTGAACCATCAAATAATGTGTTGACATATTGGGCAGCCCACATTGTGAACGGCACAACGGTTAGTTACGAACGCCAATGGTAACGGAGGCAGATCTACTACAGGCGGGAGAGGAGGACAAAGAATGCAGTCGTGTGAATGTGTGGGAAAGTGTGGTGGGAAAAGGCGAGGCTGAGTTCCGAGTGTGCCAAGCAGTCAGCGCCATGAATACTCGGTCATGAACTGGAATCGCAAGTTGTTTCTGCACGTTTGATCCCGCTTTGTGGTATGTACACAATGGTTTCCTTTCACATGCATCCGATCTTCCATAATATTTTCTCTCATCACGCTGGGGAACATAAGCGGTTCTGTCCCCCTTTGTGGCGGAAACTGGGCAGATAGAACTGAACTTGCGAGAGAACTGGAAACACGAGGAGATAGAAAATTCTGTACATCTGAAATCTGTTTGATTCCCGATGCGCCTTGGACTTTCGGCAACTTTTTTTTCGTTCCTTGCTAAGTCCTTGCTTTTCGAATTCATATGCATCTGGTTTTCTCCGACCGCCGCAACACAAGCTCCATGGAGAGATACTAACGCTGGGCCATCCTTTAATTTGAACCAATATGCTTTATCAGTGCGTCAGGTCCTACCTCATTTGGACAACATTATTTGGGCCCAATATAAAATCAATTCAAACTTATCTCAAGGATACCGTTGCTCAAACAGATGGGGTTACACTTTACTTTAGTTATCCCACCTGGGAGCAACTATCAGTGACCTCCAGGCAACAGAAACGGCCGAAGAAGCTGTTAAATATTCGGGGCAACTAATTTTGGCCACCTCGTCTAAACTGTATCTGCCAGCGGATTGCAAAACGTGGATAACCTGCCGCGCGGGCTATCCAAAAGGCTGTATCGCGGTGAAAATGATCACAAAGCTGACCATCAGCTTTCCGCCTAGTGTCTTCAACCCACCAAATTGCTCAGACAGGATTTCTCAGGGAGGCAATAGCGCAGTCGGCCTCATAGGAGAACATAGGCATGGACCGAACTCCGAGAGTTCGCAGATTGCAAAGAATGTAAAATGGCTCGCAGACTGGCGACAGAGCTCTTTATAGACAAATTTCCGCACATGCTCAATCCATCGTTACCACCATCCATTCCCGACCTTTGAAGGAACAAACTTATTACTTTGCGAGAATAAAATGACGCAGAAGGCCCTCGTGGGGGGTGTTCGCGGCTCGCAAAGATAAAGGTTCTCTCTAGTCAGATTTTCCACTGTTCTTGTGTGGCACTATTTGTTCATCATATTTTTTGTTCGAACTCTTCGCCTCTTCCCCCACTAGACTTGACATTGTCTGCAGTCTTACCTCTGTTTTGGCTGCCAGTGATTTTCGTTTGATTTGCGGCATTCAGTCAAAAATACGGCAGCAGATAAGTTTGAACCTGTATCGCATTAGCCGGTACAAAATTCCTCTCGTCTCGTTCATTAATTGATCCCTAGGTTGGAATTCCGCTCAAATCAGTGGATGACGGATTTAATGTCGACATTACCCATTGTCGAGGTCTGTTACCATCATCATGTTTATCGAGTTTCGTGCACGCATTCCGGGCCGTCATCAATCAGACACCACAGCCTTATCGCAAGCTTATTCTTCCCAATTTCAGATAAATTTAACTGAGTTTCAGTATCCTCGAGTCCTCCGAATTTTAGATACCACTGTGCTGGCGACGATGAGGCTGTCTCGGCGATTAACGTTAGCTTACTCCTAGGAGCCTCCAATCGAAGCACCTTACTCACCAAAATCGACACTCATGGCTAGGCGTCCGCCTGGATTTAGATCCTCCCAACCTCTTATTTTTCGCCGTTACCTTAAGCACCAAAGCTGACCTGGGGTATGAAGCATTTTGTGCTGTCTCAGCAGCGTGCAAAAACATCTCGAAACAGATGGCTGTTTTAAACCGATTGTCGGACGTTGCGCACACCACTCATGAAAATCGCTGCCTGTTTTCACGAAAATGGCGGTTAAAAGCCCTGGGGATGACGACCTGGATTTATCATCTACCGCAATCTGCTCCTGCGCAGATTTCAAAAGTTGAATGAGAAACAATAAATAAGGACCACGCATCCTATAGGGAGTAGGTGGATGAAAAGTTTGGAGCATACGTCCCCGTCACCGAAAGACTCCATCGCCGCACATTTCATGATAGTTCTGAAATTTTCTGAGGAAACTGACTGTCAATGCTATTTTATATTTTGTCTACTCACCATATCAACACCTGGAACAGATTCTAAATTGTTCTCTCTCCCTCTCCAGCTCTTCTCCAGGCTTGCCACAGTACCTATCCATGGGCTAAACGATAGTGCAGTCCCAACGCAGACTTTGTCGGCGACAGATCCACGCCATTGTACTTTATGGTTACTTATCCGGTTGTGAAGTTTCTATTCATATCTGGTGCTTTAGCAACCGTCTGTTTAACCCAGAGACGAAACAAACTGCGCCACTGTCCGCCCCGGTTACCTCCACTCAGAAAACCATTAAAACTGACCAATGCGCCGTTATTAACATTGTTGAAATAGCATGTCATTCCTACTCTCAACCCCTGTACCCCTACTGCCACAGAGCACCAAAAACTTCGACACCTGAAAGGACAACATGCATGGCATTCATACCAAATGACTGACGGTACTTCTTATACGAACTTGTGTCCTACCAGTCACACCTGCAAGCCCAGTCTGCTTCTAGCCGAATGAGTTCAATGAATATTTTCGTGATTTTCATTGTCTCTTGATTCACAATTCCTCAAAAAATCTCGTCCCAAAATGATCCACACAGCATTGAACAATCCCCTGCAGTTCACCCTCAGCATTATCTTCAATCTTCAATCTTGTTAAGTTCTGCTCGCCCTTCCAAATCATGCGAAGTCCAGTTTGCTTTCCTCCATGGCCTTACCACACTCATATTGGTCTTTAACTGTTCAGTTTAACATTTCTGTTTTTCATGTAACCCTTTCAATTTTCAGCTGTACGGCAAAGTCCGCCAGCGATTTTCAGCCAAATGTTGCGCCGGCAATGAGTACCTTTGATGCATTCAAAAACATGAATGACTGGCAGTCAACCATTGACAATAAATCTCAGAACGTCTTGTATTATCCTGGCAAACGATCCTCTAAATTTGATTTCGAACTAGGAAACTCATGCCTAGCTTAACACATTGCAGATTCTAGTCATGAGAGCATGCAAATTTAAATTTTATATCTGGTTTGGTTCTTGCGTTTTTCGCTGCGCCGTTCTTGTACAGATTTGATCTCACCCTCGGCATGCCTCTCGGAAATCGAGAAATATACACAATAATATTATTATTAACCCCAAGGAACTCATCTCTTTTGCAGCCTCTTGCTAATTTTTGCTCAAAACGTGAATCGCTGCGTCTACGTCTATCCAAAACCACTCCCTTCCTCCCAAGAAGCTGCTAAAAATGGCCCTCAGAAGTCTCTCAGTTATCTATCCTGGGATCTAAAAGAAAGTTTTGAAACTGGAGCTGCCAGAGGATCAGCGAAGCCCGAAACCTTTGGCACCACTTACTGCTGGCTTACACAGGACCTTTCTAACTGTACGTATCCATCAGTCGATATCCAAAAGTCCAAATAGGTTCACCTGGATGACGTGCTGGCTGAAAACACTATTTGGCAATGCTCAGCCGAAGTCTACTTCCAAATTAAAAACACAACTTTTCTGCATATTCGACAATGCTCGATTATAAATTTAATCAATATACGAGCACAAGCAAACCTCAGATATTCAACCATGAGGGCTAAACGCGGGGCGGATATCACCGCACCAGAAAGCGCACGTGGTTTACCCTGGTCAAAACAGTGATTGTCAAAATCGCGCAGTGTGTACAGCCAAGCAAACCCTTAAGTAAATAAAAACATGAACAAGATAAGATACTAAAGTAGTTTATATGAAAGTGATATCACGAATCCCAATACAGAAGGAGTTTTTAGGCGGATTTTCCTCAGCCACGCCTTACATTGTTGACCCACTTGTCTCCCTGATTCTAATTTCTACAGCATTCATATTATCATTACCTCATAATAGCTACGCCTACTGATTACGGACAGGGTTTCCCTTGTACTCCAAAAACCCTTTCAATTTGTCTAACGTATGCATATCCTTCTTGTGCCCCAGAGGATGGCTAATCTACAATACATGAGGTAAAGGAAACGTATCCCAGTACTCAGACGTTCACCTTCTGATCCTACTGCTTCAGCGTCCCCGCATTAACTGGTCTGCCCATCTATCTGACTACCCCTTCGGTCAGTCGTTGGCTAGATTGAATATTGAGAAACAGTGGTCGCAATTTTACACGCAATGCGCGATAAAAGCCTACATGTGATCCCTTCCTCCCTGGTCTTGTTGCCACAAACAGTTTCGTTGCACCCCTCTCTCTAGGAAACAGCAGCCATGTTGCCCCAAAGTCTGACCTGATGGATAACTGTTTTCAGTCAAATTGAGCAATTCGTCCGTGCGGAACACCGTACATTTATTCCTAAAATCTACAAATCGCTTTACAGGGGAGGTCACTTGGCAGCATTGTGAGACGACAGAAAGATAAGCGGTCACTTCACAACTTACGAAACTGCAAGATTTATCACGGGTGGCGAAATCACCATACTTTACAGAACAATTTGCAAACAAAAGATTATTGCTTTCTCTGTTAACAGGTGGCAACATATACCCGCTTGGATTCAAAGAAAAAGACCGATGGTTTACAAACTTCTCCGCCGCTCTCTACAATTTCCACTTCAACGCTCGCAGATAGTTTTCTGCAACCTAGCTGTTGATTTCAGATCATATCTCTGCTCGGTCAGTAATTCCCCAGCTGTCACCGTCCTCCAGCCAACACTCTTCACATCCAATTTTACTCCAGTGGAATCTACAGAAATTTGTTTTACGGATATTCACAGAAAGTCCTATCATCTGGATCCATGTAGCCCAGGGGTTCAAAAAAATGCAACCCGGAATACCCAATGAAGCCGTTGGCATCATGCTTTTCCTAATTGCCTAGCTTCAAAGTACATTCCGGAACGTTGGAGGGAAGATCCTGGGTCTCTAGTTTTCCAAATATAAAGTCGTCTTGTTCCGTACATCTGAAAATGCATTAGTTTTACAACTGTCCCATCCAACTTTTATGAGCGAGTTATTACATCCGCAATCCTGGTCCATCTCGGAAGTCACGATATGCTATCGCCCACATGGCACGGGTTTCTGCTATGCAGGCTGCGGACCACTTGTAGGATCACGGAGGTGGATGGCTGAACCCAAGCTACGGACTCTGGACTAGTTCCTCAGGCTGTCTTCAGTGAATTTGCAAATGCAATCGACAATGTCTCGCGTTATCCTGCCTAAGCATCTGAGGTGCAGAACAACTAGGCAACTTTGGACCGCGATCAGTACCTGCCTCACTGAACTCACTGGTTCAGTATGAATCAGCCTCAGGACATATGTCTTATCCCCTCTTCACTAATGATCCTGCGAGTTCGAGCTTCGGCACACTCCTTTTCCTGAAATACATCGTCGATCTTCCGGAGGCCACTCCCAAAAACTTAACGATATAAGGGACAATGTGACTGTATGGAGCAGAAGTTCCAAAGCAGCAAATCTGGATCTGGATGCAGCTATAAGCTGAACAGCCAGCTGCGGTCTATGCAAAACGACAGAAAGCGACCCACGATGGATATTCGTAAGATCCCAGACGATGTATTTCAGATAGATCGAAACTATCAGGTTTGGTGAAATGATCCACAAAAACTTCTAGCATTCTTGTTAACCAGTAAAATTTCCTTCTTTCCCACCTTGAAATAGCCGGGAACTATAGCATGATGAAGCGTTCTTTTCCGCTCATAACCAGAAGGGATTTCTATCATCAGTTAAGAGGTTATAATTGCGCGCCCTTTAAAAATGGCAGCAGAATGGCGCACCTTGGAACCAGCAGGGACAGCGACGAAATGGCAAAAGTCCAAAGAAAGGGAGGAGCGGTAATAAATAGGCATCCGATCACACATACTCTCCTTGTCTGGCTGAGGCATTTCTCTACCCAATCGGCTCAAGGCGTACGGTGGGCGATCGCTTTCTTCTGCATGGTCCATTAGCCTCGGAACTGTTCTAGCAGTCTCTCCCTTGCTCTGCCAAGGATCACCCAGAGGAAACCAATTAAAAATCAAAAGTTTAACCCTAGAAAACATTTGTTCCAAGAATGTTTTTCCACAGTAAGGTGATATCCATGGTAACTTGGTCGTAATTTTGTAAAACAGACTAGCTGTGCACCTGATAACCGTGCCAAGCGTATTTCACCTAAAGCAGGCGTTGGATCAAAAACGGGAAGCGTGTTTCTCGAAATAAGGCATTAGGGGATGGTGTGGCAGAATTTCGATTGACCTTTCTACATACCTGATTTGAACTGCGACGCCTTGCGGCTGGGGTGGAAGCGAGGCATTCCGATTTCTGTTTCTATCAGCGAGAACGAGTAAAGTGAGTCTAGGAGAGGTGCGCATACCATCGGAAGAATTCCTCACACTTTGATGGCGCTAGCCATATTTTGTCCGGGGAAAACTGAACTGATTCCAAGGTCATGTAACTCAAGTGCTCCGTGGAATTTCTGGCGCGCTTCGTTTCTGTACGGCCTTGAATATTGGCCTAAAGGCGGTTGCCTCAATTAGCATGTATATTTAGTTAAATTCCTTTTAAAACAAGCATGCGTTAGCGCTTTTTGGAGCACCGTTTACCTTTAAGCCGGTGTCACTCTTAATCATTCTTTGGTTGCTTTTGGTTCGCCAAATGGAATCTTCAAACTATCCACCAAAGCTATAAGGAGCGAGCTAATTTAATAATGTTGCATGAAAAACTGAAAAGCAACGGATTACAGCCATCCTGCAGCTTTTAAAAGTGGATTGATTCCCACTTCAATGGTCCCTCGGGAGCATTTCCATTCCACGGACTTCTTGGATATTTTTGTCTCTTTCCAACACCATGTTAAATTATCGCTTTTTATAACCAAAGATCTTTGTAAAAACACTCTTCTGGTGCGCTTTTCAACTATTTCGGTCAGTTTAACGTTGTAAAAATCTTTGAATATATTGGTAGAATGTCTTTGGGTACTGTTGGATTGCCAATCCTTTAAATGGAAATGTTAAGTTGCAAATTGTGACCAAGTTTCGGCCTCCACCAAATCCCTAGGCGTTTCACCGCCGGGACTGTGCATGTGAAACCCTTATTTTTTTACAAAAGCACAATCAAACTAATCTTGTTAGGGTGGCCAGTCTAGGAGTGATCTGCTGATACGTAATATGTATTAAGTTAGGGATTGACCGGCCGAAAATTTCGCTTGGATCTTGGTTTTTATCCAGCGACTTGCGTCGCTTTCGGGTGGCATTTCGGACTTACGGGGTTTTTTGGCGCTTGGGGTACTGAAGACTCCAGTATGGTGCGGTCTCAGCAGTTCAGTTCTCTGCAACCGCTGACTTACACTGATGTGCTCCGGTTCTGCTTCCTACCTCAGGTCCGCGTACTTAGGGAAGGATTAAACGAGTACGTTGTCAGACTATATAGAAGTAAAACGACGTTGAGTGGAAGATGCCATTGATTATAGCGTTTGGTCTTATCCAACTTTTTCCTGAGTACCTCATGGACTAGAAGTCGGTAGGGTACGTAAATTTATACGAGCCAGGTGGTTAGTCGAGGTTTTCATACAGTTGTACGCGTATATCCAAGGCTCATGCAGCTTACGCCAGACTGGATCACTTGTGGTGTCGGCCTGACATCCTCAAGTTGAAAGGTCGTGTTTACTGTGTCAAAACGAGACTACTCCTTCACGTGGTGTGATGGCTTGCGTGCCTCCATGATCCAACGAGCTATACGGGATAGCTTATCTTAAGCCGAAGATCCAATCATGCCTGGAAGATCAATGAGTAGAGGCCTGACAAAGTAGTCTTCTGGTCCTCCAAGTCCTGGGTTGATCTGAGTTAGCAGCT
>LUCM01004102.1:0-12395 GCA_008360955.1 Fasciolopsis buskii
AAACAGATGATAGGGTGAGCTAGTCGGTAATTCGCTGATGTAAGTGGAGAAGAGAAACGGTGGAAGAACTGCACACTGAAGCACGCCTGAGTTGTAAATTAACGGTTTTGAAGTTTGCCACCCAATCGTGTACACTGGGTTTGGTTAGTGAAGCAATCAGACAGCCATGCTAATAGAGGCCTGGGACAACTAAATGTCTCCAGTTTGTGAAGTGGAAGAGACCGTGGGACAAAATCAAATGCCGACGAACAGTCTAGAAAAGCACAACGCACAGATTTCATTGATGCGTTTAAGGACTTCCAAATGTGGCGACTGAGGGAGGTGACAACGCCCAAAGTGGACTTAGATTTATATGCAAACTGAAAAGGGTCACCAGAAGGATACATAGAAGAACGCAATCGCTTGATTGCAGTATTCTTCGTCAATTTAGGGCCAGAAGATGTTGAAGCAACGAGGCGAAAGCGTTTTGCTAAAATAGTAGAACTGCTAGATTTTAGGAAGGGAATAATAGCGACGGGTATCCAGCAGTCAAGCGAGCTTAATGATGAGTTAGTCAGCGAAGTGAATGCACCCATCAGGGCCCCAGCAGAGGTCAGTCAAATCAAATACCGTCTATGGTAGGGCTGAACAGTAGCAGGCTGTCCTCAAAAAGGGGAACAATAGAAGCTAGAAAAGTGCTCAAAAATGACGTAATTTTGTGTTGTGAGACAAAAAGGGAAATATCAAAGTTCGTTATGATTGTACTGGTGTGGCGAGAAAACATGAGATGACACTGTTGCGATACAGTCGATTTTGTTTAGCGAATAAGTGCAAATAATTTCAGACTTGCCATACTAGAAGAAGTTCATGTATGTTGCCCGACCATTTTTAATCTTCTTTTTGAAAACTGCCCTGCCGATGTAATCTGAAGCTACTTATTGACACGAGTGAATCGGCAATGTCCGGGTTCAGCCGCGATATTTGTATGCGGATGACACAAGTGTGAACGTGGGTCGGTGATTAAAAGACGAGGGAAAGATCCGACGTTTTCGTAAACAGAGAACGGTTGTTGGTACTCAACAGTGCCAGAATGGATGTCTTGGCCGGAGGGTGTTCTTAAGAGCTGCCTGCCAGTCAGCACGAACGCTTCGTTTAGATGGATTAGAAGACCTTTAAGGTGCAGCAGTGTGTAATCCCAATCCATTTTGAGAAACAACAAGGTTTTCAAACAACAATAATTTCAACCGACTGTGACGGCAGACGGAGCCAATAGTGATACCAAAACCCCGCAAGAAAACAACGAATTAAGAATGATACAGTGTTGTAGCCCACCCAGCCACAGGGCTCGCCAATTTTTACGTGAATAATATCGAGAAGAAAAATCTGTTTAACCTACAAAACCATTTAGCAACCCAAACTTCCCACAATATTGAACACGTTAGTTACCTTCCTTTTGTGAAAAATGATTTGGCTTTAAAACGTTTATGAAATAAATTTCGATGTGTCGGAGGGAATTATAGTAAGCGTGCTTTTCACTCTTGGCACTTTTAAGTGGACCGATGATATTCCAGTAGTAACCCAAGACCAACAGCTGAATTAGAGACTAGAGAACTTGAGCCATTCAGAGCATCCAGGTATTTTAACATCAGGCATTTTTGCCCACACAATTTGGTAGACGATCCCCGTTGGAAACACTAAATCGTTTGGTACGAATAACTTTGACGACATTCTTGTGGAGTCACCTATTTTTCAGAATTATGGTCCTATTCTTAAAACTTTGCTTTGGAGGAAAATTAAGTTATATCACGGATAAAATTGACGGCACGACCATTCTTTTTGCACGTTGATAGCTGGCATCAGATATCCATGCCACTTGGTGGCTTATCTAAGCATGTTGATGTCGCGAGTTTTTACTAAGCTTCCGAGCTTATGTGGTTCGACAGTGCTTGAGGAATAATCATTTGTCCCTGATGAAGAGCACTCATCATTATGGATACGTCCGTGAAACTGACACAAAAGGGGAACGGTCATAAATTCGGAATAACAAAGTCAACTTATTAGGAAGCAACCAGGTTTCGGCCAAGAACACTAAATGTTGCTGAATAGGTTTGCAATTTCGGCTTTCATTCAAATAACAACCAACTTTTGAATGTCTCTGTGACGTTACTCATCAAACGGCAGTAGCGAGACACTCAAAATGGAATCCATCGCTCGCCATACTTTGACATCAAATTGTGGCAGCTACTTGCTTCATGTGGCCTACTCACATATAGAAGAAAACATATGCTTCTGATTAAACAAAAACCGATTTCTAAACAGTCTGCCTAATCAGCATCAATTTCATCCCGAGTGACTGAATTGCAGAAGCACAAAAAGTAAGTTAGAGGGAACATTTCCTTCTATAAATCAAAGCCTGCATCTACATTATTTCGCGGAAATAGAATTGGTCAAACAAATGTCGCCTGACAGGAAAGTGGTCGACAAGAACAGGAAAAGCATCGACGGCATTCACTTCCGAAAAGTTTAGGGCTGACCAGCTGATCACAGCCAATCATAAAATAGGCTTGACAGAATGTATGACTGATTAAATTTGAATATGTAAGTCGCGCATTCACCCACATACTGTACGCCAGGAAAAGCAATCCGTTTCTAGTAGCATTTCGGCTGAAATGGAAGCCTTCTTCGCTCCCAGAAAAATGTTGATTGTTCCGAGTGAAAAAGTTTATCACAGAATCACTTCATGTTCAGTATTGTGTTTGTCCACTTAATCTGATCTATTCGGCCAATTACTTGCTGAGATGAATTTTTTGTGCTGTTGAACCCACCGCTTGGCTTCTTTTGCATGCGCTGCCTGCCAACAATGACCGATTGAAAAGAATTTATCATCGAAGTTGCATCCGCGCACATAAACGTGCGGTTGTTGTAACTTGAACACAGCAGTACTGTAGCCAGGCAAAAAACACCCATTGTTCGATCAATAACCAGTCGAGGACTTCTTCTCTTTACTAATTTCTTGGCTTATTTCACTGTAAGACGCACATATTCCACAATTTTTGACCAATTGTGCATTGATTTACGCTGAACATCATATTTTCGGCAATGTATCCCGTCCCTACATGGCTGACTTTACGCTTGATTATCTCTCAGCTTCCTTGTATTCCCATTGGAAATGCATAAGCTTGATGACCGTATCTTGTTCCTGTGTTTATTTTGCCTTGTGCCGGAGAACAAGCCTGTTTGCTTCATCAAGTCGGTAACAGTCCAGCTGAACACCTTGTGGATGCTACGATAAAAAATGTTGTCTGACTTATCGACCAAGGTATGCTGAACTGTGATTTGATGGAGTGCCCACTCAACAGGTATCCCAAGTTTTTGTTTCTTATTCTGCTTGTTCATTATTTCTCTGTTGCAGTAGAAAATTTGGGGTTTTGATTTTTGTGATCTTGACCTTGTGGTGCTTGAGATTCACTGTCACAGATGTGGCTTCACTGTGAATTTGATTACGGCAAAATAGCGCCGTCACCTAAATTCTGAACAAGTCGTTTATTGTTTTGGCTTATTTACGGCGTACTCATTTATCAAGACTTTCACTGTACACTAGATGAAATCTACGGTTAACCGTTTAATTCACTTAGGACGGAACACGCACATGGCACCACGTTTGATCTGCACTGCGATTTGTGGTTTGCCCTGACCGGAACGGAGGCACCTGACTTCCCCCTTTTAGGATGGTTGATTAAAAATGAGTCTTTTATTCGTTTCTTCCTGGTAAGCATTGGGTTAGATTGTCAAATCATGGTATTATGGTTGTTTAGAACATGGTGCACTGTCCTGATCTAATACGGGTCAACCGAGTGGGTTTGGATTCAGCGCAAGTGGACTCAACGGGTACGAAGTCGTACACGGAGGAATTACTAATTTGCGTGTGCATAAGCGAGTATGTGCTTGCAGTAGGTGGGATCAGACGTGACATAGTGCCCGTGGGTTTATGCGCGACAAAATCAAGACAGTTTTCGAACCATTTTTTTCTCCCGCTGAATTTATGTGGTTATACGTGCGTGTGTTTGATTTAGTTGTCACAAGCTGCCGCTTTACAGTCCTTGATACTGTCAGTCGTGCTTATTCTTATTCCCTTAGGACATTTTCATACTGCTTGTTTTTGTGTATCTTTATCTACTTGCACTACGGTTGTTAAACCGAAGGTATTTTAACGCTAATCCATGACGAACTACATCTACTGTTGACAACCGACTTTTATATTGAGTGATTTTTGGCTTTTTCTTTCTAGCCCAGCAGTAACGACCTTATTTGCTACCACTATTCTCAGTTGGATCACATTAAAGATGGTATAACCGAATTGAGCCTCTTTCTTATAGTATACGCTTTATCCACCTTACTGGCAAAACATCCGCTTTTCCCCATAAAATCGCGTTTCAATTTAATCAATTTCATGAACTGAAGCCTTAACTGGAATAGAGAACTTCCAAGCCCATTAAAGCCGGATGTGGTTAGAACTACCCACAACGCACGCTTTCTCTCCTTTTTTCCGTCAGGTTACGGATTCCCATCTAAGCCACTAGTCACCCCCACCTTAAACTACTATAAGTGTTGTTGATTAAAAAAATAGATCTCTTCTATTTATGCCTATCATATAAACGGAACTGCTTTTATTGGGTTTCGTTCAACTCACATCCCAATAGACAATCGCTACTGTGATTTCAACGACAACTGCATAAAAGCAAAAATTTCAAATGCCACTTTGAACAAGTAGCATCGCAAAATTTAGCAAGTTATATGAATTGTGGACTAATGCGCAAATTTAGTGACAGAATTTCATTAGTGATGCCATTATGGAGACCCAGAACAATTCTAACAATTAAGCAAGCTAAAGTGGATCACTTGGTCGGTAATCGTTTATTCTCAACCGACTATCTCTATGGTCAAGCGCAAGGGTTCATCATCAGGAAAAAACCCAGCAAATTTACAGATTGGGAAAATCGACACAAAATAACGACACATGGATGCGTATTCAGTGGCACAGTTAATTCGGACCTGGTCAGGTACACACGTATACATGTATATATGTGTATGTTTATATATATATATATATATATGTATTTATAGATATAGATATTGGGTTGGCGAAGAGGCGTGAATGTTTTTCATTCAAGTGAAACTGAGGGATTGCTAGGGAAACTGATAAGGGGACAGGGGAGAGAAAAAATTGAGCTTGGTGTGTTTGGGACCGAGTGAGCAAGAATGAGAATGAATCTGTTCAACGGGTCTGCACATGTATTCAATTCTTTACGCTGTTCAGAAAACAGTTTGGAATTGGTGGGATCAAGAGGCCCGCAAGGTCAAACATGAATATTGCTCACGCATGCGCACACACCAGAAAGGATAGAAAAGTTTTCGAAAATCAAACTTTCTCCATATTTGGCGAAGACCATGAGAAAATAGGGATAGACTGTCAGACAGACAAACGGAGAAACAAACAAACACACTAAGTTTGCAACGGAAGGGAAAGTAAATCGAATAGGTTTCAGACCATGTAAACCTGTTCTTACGAATAATATTGTTCTCGGACAGAAAGAAAAATGGACTAATACCGAGCCGCAACTTTTCTTAGCGCTTTCTCGTACTCGGACGGAGGAGAAAGCCAATTGGATGTTAACCATCCAATTTCCCAGTGTCCTTGGCATTGTGTTCTCAGACACCGATCTCGCTTGTAAAGCAATTGATTCGCAGGACGGAAATGAATGAGCGTATTCTCGGAAAGTTTCTTTCAGAGAAACGGTTGTATTTGCATGAAGATATGGCCACTACCCGACTCCCAAATCCCGGTAGGACTAACTCTTTGGAAATCAAGTTCGAACAAGATGGAGCGGGTGCATATTGGGCCTCGTGTATATGAATGTATGTCCGCATGAATGCACACGAGTATGTAAACAGACGATAGAAGTCTACCGGTTAACAAATTGAGATCTGTCCTGATGCCTTACACTAATGTTCTCGTTTGGTGGTCATCCCGGTCGAACCGGTGACACCCGAACGCGTCTTTTTGACAGCATCACTCAAGACCTTTTTGGCCAACTGAACTGTTCCAGCCGCGGATAGAGGTGGTGGTGCTGATCTTGACCTGGGATGACCGGATGCAGTCCCGCCCCCGGTTGATCCTAAGTGGTCGCTGACTCCGGTGAGCAGATTGAAAAAGAACAACGCCAGACTAGCATTGATGAGTAGGACAAATACTAAAACAAAGTTATTTCGAATCCAGTCCTAAACGAAAATTGGAATTTGGAAAGAGGAAAGAGGAAAATCATTAATCGGCGGAATTTTAATTGTTGTTCAGCCTAATAGTATAAAACATTGTCAACAGACCTGGGTCTCCTATTTAGGAATGATGAGGTACAAAATTCTTACCTCGGGCATGTAATTCGAGTTCTATCATATATTTTGAAAATGGATACATTTTTTCGTTCGTCTGTGGTTGTACGAGACACTCAATACCATTGGCCACTCCACTGACATACATTTTTTTCGGGTGACGGAAGTTCGCGAAAACAAACCGTTGCTGCTGGACTCGTTACCACGCCTAATCTACAAAGACCACATGTGGCTCTGGTTCACAATTCTCTTCCTCGTGTGGTGGGCCCCAGTAAATCTGGGGTGTGCCCCTTTTACTACACTCATTCGCAAAGCATGTCATACAATAATAGTCCGCCATAAAAAGAGGTCCTGAGTAAAATCTCATAACAGTGCCTTGTGGTTGGTCTAGAAATTGGATGAACTTCTAGTAAGCTAACTGCATGTTTGCGCTTTTATGTGGTTTGAGAATACGCAGTGGACTTCTCCATGATGCCCTAAACTGCCACCTGACGAAATATTTTCAGTCCAATAAGCATAACCGTGAGGATAATGAGAAAAAGTATTTACTAATTGCTTTGCCATCATGGTGTTCATGATAAACCAGCTTTTGTCTGTATAAACACATGGGCATGGAGGTGGCCTTTTTGGTTCTGCAGCATCGTGAAACCAACTGTGTTGTGGCCAAATTACCAAGAAACAAATACAAACCATTAGTGCACATAAACATAAACGAGACATGTGAGCTATGAAAAACGGCTAATTGCAAACATTTTTTAATAATCTTAATCTCCCACGAACAGCAAGGTGATTCACATTTGCACAAGGTGTCTTACAGCGCAACGAGTACAAACAATGCCGGCAGAAACGGGAAACGATTCGGTTAAATTTGATCAGTCAGTGACAAAACATGCAGATAGCAGGTGGATAATGTTTGCACTCATTGTGCGGAATAAAATCTGGTGGTCAATACAATTTTAGAAAAGACATGCACCCTTGGGTAATATTTATGTAAAGCTACTTAGAACACTTGACACGTCATTCTGGTGATTAAACATTATCAGATATTTACCGATCGACGTTCCTGGGACGAGTCATCCATTTCACTAATCACTTAGGTTAATTTTCCCAGTTCACTGACCAAGGCACTGATCCGTAGGTGTTCAGGCAGCCGCAGTGAACTGTTATATACTACCAAAGGCGCTTGGAAACAAAATCTTCAATTCCGCAGTTAGATGAGCATGGGATTTTGGCAAATTAGATTGAATGAATGATCTCATTTTCCTCACTATTTAGACTGAAGTTAATTGAAGTTTATCATATTTGTAAATGACAGCAGCTTTCTCGGGGTAATTCTTTGCTCCAGGAGTCTGTACTGAAAATTTTTCCTGTTTTTGCAATTAGTTTGTACCATGGATGTTTCGGACTTGGTAAGGAACACTGTTTTCGACCCAGCTATTTTGGACTGCTGCAGAAATGTAAATTGGTATTTACTGAGCATTTTAAATCGCACTTCAGTGATTGGGCTTTCATATCGGTCCCTCTTTGAGTCGAACCATCAAAGTGTTTTAGGCAGGCCAGATGTTGGTCATTTCCTAACTGCCATCCAGCATGTATGAAACTGACGGACTCGGATTTACTGCACTGGGTTAAAATCAGCAGTGTGTGCCCAAAAACTGCTGACTTTCAATATGTGTATATCTTGGCCTTATCCAATCAAACTCCATTGGACCATTCCTTGAATTAATCGGCACTTGCTCCCTTCATCATTTAAACGCAACGTGACACTTACGCAAACCCCTGACACGTCAAAAGAAAATGTTTATATCTTGCAGTTTATGACTTCTGTCCGTTCTATTCAAAGTGGATCTATAGGGCTTAGTGTTGAAAATAAAACAATAAAATCTTTATTCCTCTGTTGTTTTTCTTACCTCAATTCAAGATCAAAAGTAAGGGCAAATTCAGCAGACAAGAATGTTGTGCAAAGGTGCACAATTACCTTGATATCAGCCAGTCGGATTACTATTTCGCCCCGTCTTCTCCGTTCCAATTCTTCAGTCAACTCCCGTCTTCGAACCTGAGTGAGGCGATCTATCTCGGCCCGAGTCAGTCCCATATGTCTTCCGTGTGCGGCCCTGCTACGTGAAGATTCATGATTGCAAGCGGATGGTAAATCAGGCATGCTGGATTCCTTGGTCGCACCAAGTAGGCTGATCTCGGAATCGATACGATACGTCCGTGGAAGTGGTTGAAGCTCAGCCTGTTCGGATGCCGGCTCGACCCGAGAATGATCTGTCCTAGTGATAACCATTGTGCTGTCCATAGCCGGTCTATATGGGTCGTAAGCGCTGATCATTGGGGTAGTTGTGGTGTACACGGGGAATTTTGATGAAATGTTGAAATCAGATTACTCTTTTGGTTATTATCAGGCTGGCAAAATTATGGTTCTCACATTCGAAGGTTTACTTGATGCGATTTGTGGTTGATTGACGTCAGCATATCTCCTCGTCACTAAAGTTTTAGATTATTCCTCAATCGCATTACACCAAATGTAATCTCGTTTGTTATATTTTACACTTGATTCTCTTTCACTCGTACACGATTTACTTTTCTTGACCCAGGATAGCACGTTTACACGAAGTGGTCAAATGTTCCAAATCTGGGATGGAACACAATTTTTAGTTCCAAATGCAAAACGGCGAATATCCGTCAATCGAACCAGTGTATGCGTACATTGCATCTCGAGGTTTCAAATCGCCCATTTTCTGTTCGTCAGTCAGAAAGAGATTCCGCCATCTATGACTTCGCAGCTGCCAATATCGTCTCACGATCTAATTCCTATTTTAAATCCAGTATGGGAAAATCCTAAGACACAAAGTTAAAACGGGACCTTTTTAAAAGGGTGAAATAAACTTACGTAGTCCATTCTGGGCGCTGTCTTTCATCTCTTTTCCCGCCATGATCACTGTACGGATTGCGCAACAGTTTTTGTTGCTGCTGCTGTGTGACTGCTTGAACTCGCTTTCGTATCCCATTCTCAATTATGTAGGTAGCCGCAGCGTCAGCTGGTAGATTATCCGCACTGTGAACTGCATCTTCATCAATTCGGCCAGACGCGTTCAATAATCCTTTCCTTAAACCATCCGCGGCGGCTCTTCTGGTTGGTGGGGATTGCTTTTTCTGCCACTTACCTTTACTAGATCCAGGTGGCCTTTTGGGTGGTTCTGTTATGATTGAAGGCAACGTACGGCGTCTTGCGTGACTGACACCCATCTCGGGTGGCTGTAGGTTTGACGGCTCCAAATGTTCCGCTTTGTGAATCTTCGATATCTTAGTGGATACCACATTGGTTGGGCTCTGCGGTCGGGAACCATCGTTATTGTGAACGGCCTCACGAATTTCAATGAGACCCACGGCCGCCTGATGCGTCTCACTGGGTGAAATAAGCTCCCCGTGAGCCAGACGGATTTCAGCCGCATGGTGTTCCCGTGATCCCATGGACAACTGAGCACTAGCCATGGTTACCCTACTCCTTTGCGGTTCAGCCTGCTGAGGGCCTGCAGTTTGGCCACGTTGCCCTTGTCGAGTTTGCTGAATTGAACCGTAGCCCAATTCATTCACCGGTTCATTGAATTCATCTAGATGTTGACTTGTTGAAGCCATCAGATAAGGCGAATGGGGATGTTGGGCCATGTGTTGAGCCATCTGACGTTGATCCGCACGCACAAAATCAATTCCGGTAACTCCGGTAGTTGCTGCTCGGGTTATCGGCCTTCCTGCCGGGCTACGCCCTGATTGAGCGTAAAGATCTTGACCAGTCTGGACATAAGAGGTGTCGTCCACACTGCGTCCAATCATTGGTTTTTGATGCTTTTGGGAATAAGGGCAGTCGTGAATTTACTTTTTGTAGATATCATCAAAGCACAAAGGATAGCCAGCAATTCAGTCATTGCAGGCAGTTGCTCAAAATTCATGTAAAATTTTTGGAGTGCTTTTATCGCCGTTTTTTAGCCTAGAACTTTGAAAAGTGATATTATCGGAAAAGTTGGTAGTCAACTCATTACGATGATTACAAATCTATTCAAGAAAGCTATTATCAGGTATGGCATGGCGTATTCTGTTTGAATTCGGACTGTGTCGAACAGAACGAATGAATATTATTACCAGATGAATCTGAACTGTATCACGTGACAAATTAATTTCAAGAAAAATAAGTGCAAGTTTTCACCTTACTTGGTCGTGATCGGTGATATTTTCATCCCCTTGATCCTGTGTCGTAGGCATTCGTTCACGTGGACCATGCCGACGAAAACTGGATCGAAAACTGCCTTGTCTACTTCCACCACTGACCTCGAGGCTGCGACCTTGCATATCATTGCTCATTGTGTTTTGCAACACGGATTGCTGTGCCGGTTTTCTGGTCGTGCTGACCGACTCATTGTTCTCTTTTGAGTTGCTCATTCCAAATAATTCCTTCTTCACCAACGGATTTTGTTTTTCCCATTGGAGACCTTTGCAGAAAGAGAATGAACGAAGCATGTAAGAAACCATTCCATGGATTCTGAACTTGCGACCAGGATCTGTAGTTCTCTATAAACGTTTACAATAATAAGTTTAATAAAAACTTTTGCATTGAGCTACATGTGTAAGCGCTTTCCCGCTAGTTCAATCCGAAGGGACGGGAGATGATCTAACAAATTCTAGAGTACTTTACACAAAGCAAATATTCAGCCTCGATGAGGGGCGTCCTTTGAATCTTACAAACCATTATTCGTGAACTGCGGTAAGGAAAGTACTTGCATCCGGCTAACCAAATTAGAATAATCCTCTTACTGCCCCAAAAAGCATTCAATGTCTTAATTTTTCAGACTTTACAGTCCGCCGTCGAACAGACATCAACAAACGAGTTAGAAGAAGCAAACCTGCGTGCGGTTATTTTCCTTGTATCGCTTCAGAATAATTGAAATGCCTTCCCTAATGTTCACCGAGGCCTAACTAAACTCGAACATTATGTACAAGGATATTTCTCATCAAATGCTTGACAATCTATTGCAAGTATCCTCAAGCCATGTTGCTTTATGTGAAGGCAGCATGGCAGGACAAATATGGGACTTGCTAGCGACCTAGACTTAGATTTTAGTGAGTCTTCTTGTTGTTTGACCTCAAGCAATTTAAATTTCATCTCCGGACCTAACCAATAACTTGATGTGCACGACTCCATGATCCAGATGCTGCCAGTTTCATTTTCCAGTCCGTCGATTTTGAGTAATTGAACTCCTGGAGGTCTCCTTGTTTCGGATATCAATATCTAGATGTCCTAATTTGTGACCAGATTTCCTCTGTCAGATGATTCGCATGCTCTTCATTAACTTAATAGATTGTTTTTATGCATAGAGGGTCCAAATCGGTCTAATCTGCATCAACAGGACACAAGAATACACGAGTTACTTCGGTTTATGGACCTATGAGTCCAAAAGTCACGTTTGGACAGTTCTGTTTTTGACAGTCACTTGTCCTCTAACAAATTTCACTACAGTAGTAGTGTCATTGGCCAGGAGAAATCCAACCAAATATGATCATCGTATTTTGCAATATAAACTCGATTTGGAAATAAAATACAAACGAACGTGTCTTCCAGCTTTTTTGGTCTTCATTTGCGCAGTTAGTAGTTCGCAGACTTGCCCTGTTTCCATTGGTCGAATTCAGTATTTATAATTCATGTATCATTATCAGAATAATCCAGAACTGGTCGTTGTATTAACTGTTGTCCCTGATTCTTAATTTACTTCTTTCAACTACCTTTGCCAGAAAATTAGAGGTACATTAAGTATTTCTTTTCAGGTGGCGCAGGGATCCAGTTGCATATAATAGAAAATCCAGGTTCGGATGCCTAGTGTGTAAGTGGATTCCCAATTCTATGAAAAAGCTTTATTTTTAGGAAAATAAGTGGTTGTCCTTGATGTTGGGACGAATTACGCAGGCTAAAACTAAATGGGATCAGATGTGATAGATAGATAGATAGATAGATAGATAGATAGATAGATAGATAG
>LUCM01004103.1:0-12361 GCA_008360955.1 Fasciolopsis buskii
ACATTCTTAGATTCAACCAATTTTGTTTCATTTCGTGCCTCTTTTATCTGCAGGAATGTTGCACCATTTCAGTGGGGAATCGTCGGCCCAGGGCAGCATGGCTGGAAGTGGACGGTAGATGGTCTGCCCGGGTCGTTTAGCATGACTTCTGGTGGGCGGTTGATTCGTGGGCCGGGGTAATGCAATCCGTTCGCTTTGCTTTCAGTTACAGGAGACATTTCCGACATAGTAATATTTGTCATCCCACACTCTGTTAAATAGAGAGAGTAGGGTGGGCTATATTCAGCGAAGGTAGGGCACGAAGTGGTAGTTAAGGGAGATAAAAGAGTCTGGCAGAAACGGCAGAGAGTTATGAAATGGGAGACTTGTTAGGGTATAAGGGAAGTACCGGCAATCAAATGAGGTCAGTAAGCTTGTCCTATAATTCACGCTGTTTCGGGTTGAAAGTACACTTTAGTCCGTTTTAGATTGGGTGGCATCCAATGATTTTTTTTTTGGGGCTAGGTGTGGCGGGATGAAGTTGTACCTGACGGTATCCCTAGAGGGTGGCTGACAGATACGAGCTTGAGGAAGCAGTTGTTAGTGTAGAGGGAACTGTGTAGCCGTTGCGGAGTGTGAAATCGTTTGCACGCTGGAGGAGGCGGTGTTGCTCCTTCTTTGGAGACCAAGTATTTCACGTTAGAGCGATGTTTTATACTCCGCATTTCTCATAGTTTTGAAATGGTATCTTTCTTCCTGACGAAGTCACGGGCGACTTTTTCGTCTTGGAATTGCGTCAGGAGCGGGCAGGCTTTTTGTTGGGTCTTTTTTCTTAATCTCACGCTGATCTATGTTGCACGCCTTCACTATTGTTTCTTTGACCTTCTGCGGTGGCTGGTGGTCTGGAATATTAAAACTTTCGGCATTGTTTCCGTCCCGGATAAGTCTAGGTGATTCGGAAGACAATGAAACAATAAATCGACTAGCCATAGCAAGGTCATCAGGAGAAGAACTTTGAGGATGGCTCAATAAGATGGGAAAGTTGAGCCAACTTTGCGATGGTGGCCTCCGCTGATACTAGCTGCGTAACAGCGCTGGTCAGTCGTTTCCCCAAGTATTCGAATCTTTTAGTTTTCTCACTGAATACGCCAACCAGCGGGACCGAATATCTAGTTGTTTGTGGTTTCGACAGGTATCGTGGCCTGCCTGTCCTTCTGGCAGTTAGCCTCATGGCATTTACCCAAGGCATAGCGTTGGAAAATCTTAGGATGGGTAAATTGAGCTATGGAAAAGCAGATAAAGGCGTAGGATAAAAATTGCAGAAATATTCGAGGAATTTTTCTGGGCAGAAGTTGGGGAAGTTTGCCAAGGGACAATCACGCAAAGTAGAAACAAACTTGACAAAAACTTCAAACAGCGCACCAACTTGTTATTATTAGTAGATCAGCTCTACTCTTGGTTAACCTCCTACCTCTCTGACCGTTCTCAAGTAGTCAATATAAACGGAACGCTAGTCCATCCCTTGCTAAGCACCGATGCTGTCATGCAAGGTAGTGTCCTCGGTCGCTTATTATTCCTGCTCTACGACATATTTCCAGCAATCTGCCAAGACACACCTTTCTTATGCGCCGACGAAATCAAGATAGTCTAGTCCTTCGAGCCATCTTCCTTACCTCAAACCATGGTTAATATGAGGGAGGATTTAAACTCACGGGATATATGGTGTGTGCAATGGGCGATGAAATTTTCTGCCACTGAAAGCGCCGTTCTTGCCTAAAATTCCTATAGGTAGGCTGTTTATAAATGGTGTCTGAATGCTAGTCACTCGGTGTACAAGATCCAGGCTTACAATGCTCCTCCGAGTTCAAACTTCACGAGCATGCGGTGTGCCAAATGGCAAACGCAAATAGGACTGTCGGCCTTATTGTTAAAACATTCCGCACTCTAAGATGTAAGCTGATGCCATCCAAATCACATCGTAGAAAGTAACTGGAATACTGCCCGATAATTTTCTCGAAGATGCTCAGAGTTGATCGTATTGCAATAGAAGACTTACAACGGGCATTTACGAAGAACCCTCTCGGTCCGACATCAAGCCTTAGTTACAGAGAACGGTGCGAGCTGGTACAATTCGATCCCCTTTGGTTACGTCGTATCAAACTTAACCTCATATTTTTTTTCAAGCTCATAAGGTCGCGAGCATACAAGGCTGGAAATCCCAGCCGATTCTCTAATGAGTGCCATTACCTTCTCAGGAATCGACCGTTTCCCCATGGAATCCCACATTTCGAAGTATTTTCAGGTGGAATATATTCACAGCTGTTTACTGTAGCTGGTAGAATAGAATATCGGACCATGTAAGATCCTGCCAAAGTCTAACGCAGTTCAAGATTTTATTGTTCAGAGTTCTCAACGTATCCCTATTTCTCAGCATAACTGGACCCAATATCACTCCAGATCAAGCTTCCGAGGGCCACATGGACTTTTAGCTCTAACTTAAAATAGGTCCCCAAAGTTCAGCCGCCTTATGCCGGTTTCTTTCTTAAGACTACTAACTCCAACGACTTAGCCGGTAATCCGTCCTTCCTGCAGCTCCACTAATAAAGTGAAATAAATCAACAGGAACAGACTAAGCCACGCCGTAGTCCAAAGCGTTCTCCTATGCTGAACACATCAACCTCTATAATTCTCCATTTACCGTCCTGTCCTGTGTATTAGGTCACCACTGTAGAGTATGCTGTCCATGACAGCTGTCAAAAAGTCAACGCCAGTACTCCGGAGTAGACACCAACTTGTTTGCAGCTGAATTACTTTGCGTCATAAAGGCAAACGGACCCTGGCCACCCTACTACGTTTTTATGATTAACCACGATACTATTTCTATGTGCCAGTGACTTAAGGCGAATTCATCCTAACTGCCCATCCTCTGCCATAAATCTTGACTTCGTTCTGTGCCATTTTTACGTATGGCCTAGTTTTTATTCACACGACCAACCTAAGGTCCGATGTTGCCTCTATCTCACTGCGGTTCGTTAATCACCATAACTCTGGATGACAACCAAGCCAGACCACCCCCTTTTATGTTTCAGACCCCGAACCCAGGCTATACGCGCTGCTACCAGTTCCGCTGTCATAGAGGCAACAAATCAACTGGCTGCCCACTCCTGCTAGCCAGATCTGGCGCTAGAGCACTAGTCCGTTCAGCCCAAACCGCGTCGCTAATACCCTTGAATACTTCTACTCAGATGGATCTTCATGACTGATCAAAAGCATATGGAATGCCTTGTGCGCCCCTTTAAATACCCCAAACGTACTGTCGTCAAAGATCAAAATCTGCCGCCAACTGCATAAGAATGCAATCAGCAGACCGAGAGTTCCACGTTCTGTCTGGAAGACGTTGCATAAAATAATTCTCCATACAGTTCGGCAGACTTGATATTATATAATCGGCCTTCCTCATTTTTGTGTCGCTTTTGTATTGCTGAATGCGACTCCCTTATTCACTTTGCATGATGTTCCTCGTGGATTTATCCAATTTTCATCCATTTATCATGTCCCCATTGATCTTCATCTCCTCAGCTTAACTTTTTTGTCCATCGCGTAACGCTCTTGATGTTGGCACTTCCGGTCAAATTTCGACATCCGCCACTGAGCTCCTGTCAGGAGCTGCGTCAGAGACACGTAATTTAGTGCAGTTAAACACAAAATGACTAGCAGTTCTTTGCTCATGGACGGTCCAGAATACACTGCATAATTTTGGAACACAGTTTGGCCGGTTTAGATTTATGTCTGGCATACTTGTACACTGCTTACTGCTTTGCAGATTCTCATCACGCCTTCTGAGTACTCCAACGTAGTATATAGCTTGATATTCACTTTGGTTTTCATTATTCACTTTTCATCTGCATCATCCATGTAGAATTTTTTTCTTGCCCTGAGCAGGCCACTCGCAAACTGGGAAATATACATTATTGTTATTATTCACCATTTTTACCACTTTCCTCGCATTGACTCTCTTCCGCCTGGCCGCCCTTCCAAACGAAATTATGTCAGTGGAATTGCTAAATATATTAATTGTGCTAGCCTTCATGGCTCCTGGTTGATTGTCAATGTAGTTTCGGTTGCCTGGGATTTGCTGCCGCTGTGAAATATTAAGCCGTGAGTCTTTCGGAGGATTTACCTTCATTCTGTCTCCGGATTTTTCGCGCTTACTTACGTCCAATCCCCGGTCGCTTATTATTGATTTTGATAAGCCATATAAGCAAACATGCATATAATTAGAGATTTGTGATTATATAAACAAGCATATTTATGACAATCTACATAAGCGAACATGCATTTTAAAAATAGATTTACGTACGAAGGAGGATTAACGGCAGCAATTTGGTTAATCAGTATATGTTCTATACGCTGTTGTATGCTTTTACTCCTAATTGCACAGGTTTACTGCTCGAGCTTCCCGCCAGTGTCCAACATTCCCGCCACGTTGACATACAATTGCCGCGAAGGCACCCACACTCAGATCCTTGTTTCAGATGCCGCTACCATCGATTACCACAAACATCCCTCCCAATTTTCGCCTCGGAAATCGCGGCTATTATTATACCAGTAATTGCTATCAGCTAAGCCCTCAAGCGCGAACAAAAGGGCAAATAAACCCATTTTTGTTTCATACCAGCTTACCAGCGTCAGATTTATTATTCAACGCAGAGCATATCAATCCTAACTCTTCTCAATACCGACGATGTTTCCATTCCTCATGTGTTCAAAAAAGTATCAGCCAAAACTCTTCACCAATGTTCTTTGTCCCTCCGCATTTTCAGATGACTGCTAACTATTTTCTTGGCTTTAGACTCCATGGTAAAATGACCGATGTTCTTTTTCATATCCGTTTAATGCAGGGTTTCTGTCGGCCATCAATACTCTCCCCGTCAGCTGTTTTGGCCCATTTTTTACAAGTCTTTACCTTTTACTCGAGGTCTTTGGAGACTTTGTTCATGACAGCTTAACATTCATGTCCATTTTATAGACCCAGCAAATTCGATCACTGCAGACAACTCCCCACCCGACGCCATCTTCCATTTGAACTCTGCGTCTGCGGTACGCATTATTGGTGCGTATAAACACCGTATTCCTCTTAGTATGCCAGTTTTGCTATTTCCCCTCATTCGTACCCGTATGTTTATTTGCTCGTTCCATATGACTAGTAATACCCCTGTAACATTTGATCATGCAACCAAGCATGCCTCCGGAACTTTTGTAGAAATATACCGATATATACGTTAAATGCATATATGAATTTCCGAATGCGTATACATCTCTGTCTGCAGGCACAGCTCTACATTAATATAATCAGCTATGTGTCCGTAAATGTGCACATATGACCATTTCCAATTTTTGACCGCAGAAGAAAAAATGTAATTTATCAAGTTAAAATCGATTAAGAAAAAAGAAAACTATGAATCTGCTGCATAAATAAAAGTGATACCATTTGCATTGGGGCCGCAGCAGCAGATGGGGCTCGGAAAACGAAAAACAAATGCAAAATATAGATTAGCCGGAAATCTCTTCCTTCAGTTTTTTCCTTCATCTCTCGATATCACACTCGAATTGCCCGTAATGCCTCTGATTTTGGTCGCTGCCTATTTCTTGATGTGTTGTCCTTGGTTATCTCGTCCCTGTGCTCTTCAGTTGAGATTATTTTGCGGACATTTGGCTCAGTAAAGAATCACTTGATTTGAGGTTATTTGCTTTGTTACAGTACTTCTTTGTTTTACCGCTCACGCTGATCGACTGCAAACACTAATTTCTTTTACACTGAGTTTTAGTTGCCACGCCCAGGCAGCTGTTGTTGAACCGGGTCAGGCGTGCAGAATCTCTTGTATTTGCTTGAGCCACGAAGCAGGTACTTTGTATTCATTCTCCTTCATCGTGTTCATTATAACGTTGATTTCTGGGCTATTTTGACTACCTTTTGGCTGGATAGTGACTGAGGCTCACTGTTATGTACGTAATTTCTAACTCATCAACAGTACCGTAGAATTTGAGGAGCAGTTTTATTTTTCCTTGGGATTCGCATCAACTGGGGTTATGCGTTGCTCTGAGGTTTCGAAGTGCTATTCAGAACGGGAAGTTTATTTATTCGTGAATCGCCCAGTGAATCACCGATCGACTTTACTCGGACCAACATTCCCACGTTTGTTTGTTGCAGTACCTTGGCAGAAATAGATACCACATAACCTGATCCACAACGCTTCTGATTCTTCAGCGGAAAAGTCCTTCCAGTTACACAGATTTACCTATGGAGCTGCCCATCAAGTTAGCAGTCACATGTAGATCCCTTTTTTAGATGCCGCCCCTATCGTCTACCGCGAACACTACCCTCAACTTTCCCCCAACACCCTGTGCTATCAGCATATCAGTAAATTCCAAAAGTTAGGCCACCAAAGGCAAACAAAAAGAGCGCCGAAGCCCGGTCTTTGTTTCGCAACGGCTTACCAACGCCAGATATATTATCAAACGCGTAACATTAATTGTCACTTTCCTAAATGACGAGACGTTTCCATTCTTCATGTCTTCAAACAATGGCTTGCCAAAACTCTTCATCAGTGTTCCTCGTGCTCTCGCATTTCCAAAAGGCTTTAACTATTTTCCTCCTTACAGGATGCACAGCAAAATGACTGGCGATCTTCTTCATTTTCATCTAAATACAGGATATCTATCACCCATCAATACTCTTCTCTTCAGCAGTTTTGATCCGTTTTGAAAATTTTTTAACTTGCACTCAGGGCCTTTGAAGACTTTTTTCGTGATAGCTCAACATCCATGTCCATTTTATAGACTCGTTAATTCCGAGTACTGTGGCCAAACCTCGACGCCCGCCGCCATCCTCTAATTGAACCCTGCGCCTTTGATATGCACCACTGGTGTGCATAAACAAAATGTTCCTCTTGGAATGCCATTTTTGCTCTTTCTCTTCATTTTCCCCCTAATGTTCACTTACTTTTTCCATATATGTTGTAATACCTTTGCGACATTTCCTCAAGCACCCAGCATAGCTCTCGAAGTATTCGAGAAATATACCAATGTATATGTATATATGTATGTTTGTTCCCCATATTTCGTTAAATTGGCTGCTGACATGGGATCAGACGATCAGTTTTCCGTTAGTCTATTTCGGATTCTGCTAGACCCACTTCTCCTGATGACTGCATGACGTAGGACATCATTTTCTTTATGTCCAGCTACGACGGCCAAATAATTGAAACCTTTCAAAAGGGAGTTCAATTTTTGGAGGAACTATTTGGTTCATTCGCCGACATCCATCATGCATGACGGTAACAGCTGCCAACAGCAACGCTTCATTTTTCGATTGCAAACATGTAGAACGTTGAGTTGACGTAGCGACGAGGTAATCACAACAAATAACCACATGACGAAATGCAGACGTTGCAGTTTATTTCACCAGAGTTGTTCGCTTGCTGGTATACATGTGATGCTGGACAAAAGAAAACTGGAAAAGGTAGTGTCAAAGAGTCCACGACCCGGCAGCACAACCTGTTTCTGATGATAATCGAAAACAACCAGGCAGATATACGGATTAACGGCAGTGAACCCAGTGAGCCCGTTTAAGTTATCAGTAAGTCAGGAAAATGGATTCAGAAAGATCGGTCTGTACATAAGCCTGAATTTATCTAATTAACTAGGAAAAAACGATACAAGGAACAAATTAAAATCAGTAGAACTGAAAGTAGAAAAACTGTAAATAAATCAAGATTAGAGCCATCATCATCCAGCATTAGTTATGAGGCGTACGCTCCAAGGGTACCGATCGAAGAGTAAAGCTTAAATGGACAAATGAACAATGGAAACACGGTGTGGACGAAAACAAGCGGGAAATGGAAATGGTTTCACGGTAGTCCGCACAAGGAACGTACATGTCTGAATCAATGTACTAATAGCAGTAGGCAACGCGGCCAATAAAATTCACGGCTTCATGCCACAAATCTCAGTATTATGATCCCATCGGCTGACGGGTATATCAGACCCGAGCCAGGAAGAGATGTGGCTGGTGGTTCAGACAAAAACGCAACAATAATGCATCCCAAGCAACTAAGTTTAAGTCTTCCGACAGTAGTTCCCATATGAGAGTAAAGTTTGGCATTGAGATGACCAAATTTCACTGGGATGTATCTCAAATATGTGTACGAGGTCCTTCAGAGAGCCGAGAAATCTTCAGAAGCACGCTGTTATTGCAAATAGCATGTTCTAGCTCAAACAAACATCGTCATCATCTTTCAGTGTTGAACGGCGAGGCAAGCTTCACTGACCACCACCTTTTCCTCAGGGTCTAATGTTTCTGTGACAATAGGGAATATGCAAGGGGAATAGAGAGTGGACCTATCTAAGAAGGAAGAGAAAGTGACGTACTTGCCATCACACGGATCAGTCTACCTGTACAAACGCACGTGTTTTCAGTCATTCTGACTCGATAGAAAATGACAACACGATCGTCTCTGGTCACGATTCACTGCCATATTCGTCAGTGTCTCCAGCAAGCTAGTTGACGAGTCTTTCAGACCCCAACCACGAGGACTTGAGGCACATTGCTTTACCTGAGTTCGCTGTACATTTTCTCATTCCACGTTGCCGCGTCGTCTGTTGGCCTCCAGGTGGCTTCTTCCATTCATTGGGAGGAACACAAAATAAGGCATGGTATAGTAGACAAGTGTTCTCCATGCGCAACACGTGACCCAACCAGTGTAGTCTACTACGTTTCATACGCTGAAACAAGGCATTCTCAGAAGTGGCACCTAGAACGAGATTCTTGACCTCCACATTACTCACCCGGTCACTGCACCCAATCCTAGCTATACTACGCAGACATCGATGGTCGAAAATCTCCAACCGACGAACATCTCCCACACGAAAATTCCATGTCTTGCAACCGTACAACAGAACTGGGCGCACTGTGGCACAGTACACACGACCTTTCAATTTCAGTGAAATATCAGGCCGACGCCACAAGTGCTTCAGTCCAGCGTAAGCCACTCGAGCCTTCGATATACGCGTGCTCAACTCCACTTCTCTGTTACCATCGTTCGACACGCAGCTACTAAGGTAATATGAAACGGTCCACAATCTCTGGTTCTTCTCTATCCAGTATCAAGTTTGGGACTGCTGACGTCCAGTCTTTTAACAGCATTTTGCACTTTGAAGATGCAAAGCACATGCAGGACCGAGATACAGACCTCGTTATTCTGTCTAGTACACGTGCATGTTCCACCCATTCGAACAGGCGCACGAAATTGCCTGCTTAATCCGGGTCACAGCTTCTCTTCATTTGCCAGTTCGACCCCCTACATCCTGGAGACCTAAAGCATCTTCCGTTACCTCTTTCATGACGAAGTTGAACAGGAATTGAGAGATGGGATACACCGCTAGTCGTTTCAGATGAACTTCATAGTTCACAGTATACTCTCACGCGACCACAGGTATGCAGGTTCAGAGTTCGCACGGGGTTTACGAACTTGTATTAACATGCCGTTCTGATGGGGCATTGAATAGCACTGTCCGGTCCACTGAGTCGGAGGGATCTTTCAAGTTGAGAACGACTGTGATCATAGGGTGGCGGTGTACATGTGTTGCGTGTTTCGAACAACTGCCGAAGAGCGAATAGTTGGTCAATGCGACCTCACTCGGAAATACTCCTCCTTGAATCCGGTTTACACCTTTATCTCGATCGGTCCCGAAGTTTGCTGCACCATGGGTATGTGATATCTGAGGTGGTAGACCCTCAGACCTTGGTACTTAGGGCCTTGATTCGTGTCCACTTTCGGGTTCCTGACTATTGTTCTGCAGTGCCCATTCGAATAATGTCGTAACGTTTGGACATCAAGGTCATGGGTTCGAATTCTCACACTACCGGCCGACTTCCTCCTCGGTCTTGGCTCCCTTCTTGAAAAATGCCGCGCACCGTTATTCCATTAGTAAAGGAAGCAACTGATGAAAGATAAATCAGTAAAGCAGCGTGTTACTACGCTAAGAAATAGTTTCTTGTATTATTTTGAGTTGAGGAACTTTTGCTTGGAGTACTTTTCATCATGCTTTTTGGCTGAATTTCGTGAAAGCAAAAAGATTCATCAATCCTCTCGCCTTGATTGGCTGCTTTACCGATCGACCAAGGTCACTCCAAAAAACCATGCAAACGATAGGACTTGCTTCTCTTTTGACTTGTATTATTGGGTCATCCTTGAACTTGCGGCCGTGTTCAGTGTTCCTCTTCCTTTCTCGCGGGTGGTTGCTCCAACCGTTCGAATTCCGCGCCCTGTTTCTGTGTGGCTGCTCATGCATGGGGACATCTGGTCCGTCCCACTTCATTGTGCGACTACGGGACTTGAAGGCTCGAGCACGCGTCATGTTTCTGACTTCATTGTTAGTGACCAGCTAGACCGCAGGCGATGTGATCTTGTACTTTTTTGTGACCCGTGGTACTGGAGTTTCGTGATTTACTGCTTTTTGTTGGTTAATATATCTGGGAATTGCGACAGCTGTCACCAAACTTGTTCGGAAATGGGAAAAGGGTGTTTCCAACTGCACCAGACGCATACGTTTCTAAGGTAGATTTCCGACCACTGCGTGTCATTGGTGGACGAGTGCCCTCGAATACTCCGCGACTTGATGCTACAGCCTCTGGAAATAGACCCATATTTGGAAGACCCAAAGGCAACGTGGCCGTGACACCAAAAACCCAGGTCTTAAAAGCTGGAACGAAGCAACTCAAAAGTCCAAAGAAAAAAGAAAGAAGAACAGAAATGGCAAGGGAACTCCAATCAGACCAGATTACACCACAGAGCTCACAGCTCTAAAGGGAACAGTAAATCAACTAGAGGCAATCCAACGTATGAAGGCGGCGGGCCACTGAGTAACGACGGATTACTACTGAATAACTGCTTTGAGACGGTAGCCAACGACGTCAAGGACATTATGGATGGCTGGCCTGCCACCGAGTGGGTCTATGGCGAGGTTAGGAGGTACAGCAGTCAAAGCCCCTCCTAGTGGAGTTTCCGAGCATGTAATGGCGGAACTTCCGTTTGTCCCTAGCGAGCACATTGATGCAACAATCAAATGGTCGCGTACGGGTCACTAAGCAGTCCGACATACCTAGGGAGCGAGCTTCAGGCCTGGGGTAGCAGCTCGGAAGTTTACGAAAAATGGATTCGAAGAGCCCAAAATAGTGTTGTCCAGGATAGACCAAGCTACAAAAACCAAGTGCGCTGTAACGTGGATGAGGGTCCACTGCGAAAACAGTGATCAATAAACTCGTGACTAACGGGGAGTCACAGATTCTAAAAATCAAGACTGATAGGAAATCAAAACCGCCACAAATATGCACTTTGAAGCAGGAACCGAAACACTTAAGGCAAACAATTGTAGTTCGAGCGCAGGGGTGAAACAAATAATGCCAGTCGCGGTGGCCTCCAAGCCTGAAGTGCCCAGAAGTAAAACGTTGGACAGATGTTGCAGCTAGCCTTCCGCTAAACAATACTGCAGCAGTAGTTTCAACGGAAAATTGGGTAAGCCGGGGCGATTTGGATTTTGAGCTGACTTGCAGCGGAATCCGGCGGCCCCACCACGGCGCCTCCTGAAACCTGGAGGAGACAGTCATAAGGGCCAGAACAAGAAAACCAGGTGCCCCTGGGAAATTATGTCCAAGGACAGCACAATTAACACTGTAAGCAAGCAGGAAATACTTAACGCTTGTAGCATTCAAGGAAAATGGGGTGAACTAGCTACCACGACCACGGGGTTCCACGTAATCGCTATTACGGAAACCTGGGGCAACAATAAGCCCAAGAAAACGCGTGTGAGGGACCAGGTAACATACAACATGGGATGGACCGTAAAGGAGACGGAGCATCTATATTTGTGCATCAGTATCTCAAACTGGGAGGCGCTGTTCACAGTGCGCTCGGCAAACGCGCAACGCCACGCATCGCCAGGTTTCTAATTAGAATGGTATGTATTATACGAGTATTGAGGAGACTACGGAACTGCTGAATCTGGTGCCAGCAGTGTTAACTCGAACTAACGAATTTATAGTCTTGTGGGGCTTCAAATTTCCAGACATCAGTTGGGAGGAAGAAGGTACTTCGAGGGGAGATCCGGGAGAGACGGTCCTGCAATAGTTGCTTTTATATGGTCTGCCCAAATGTAGGCCAGCGCAATTCGCTACGAGATTTTATCACCAGGAATCAAGGGGATACAACAGAGTTAAACGCCGAGGAACCCCTGGGCAAAAGTGACCGGTTCCGTCAGCTAGATCGGCATCATAATCGTTCAGCGTTAAACAGCAAGGCAAACCTCACTGACCGCTGTCTTT
>LUCM01004104.1:19148-37691 GCA_008360955.1 Fasciolopsis buskii
TTCGAAACGACTAGTCGCGTTCGACGAGGGTGTCCCATCTCTCCATTCTTGTTCAACTTCGTCATGGACGAGGTGATGGACGATGCTTTAGGCGATCGCCGGGATGTAGGAGTCGAACTGGGAAGTGGAGGAAAGCTATGTAACCCAGACTGCGCAGATGACGATGTGTGCCTTTTCGAGTCCGCGGATCAAGCAGAACGTGCACCAGATAGATTCTCGAGATCGGTTGCTCGGTTTGGCATGTGTTTTGCACCTTCAAAGTGCAAAGTACTGTTACAGGACTGGACGACAGCAGCGACGAACTTGATACTGGATGGAGAGGAGCTGACGATTGTGAACCGTTTCACCTACCTTGGTAGCTGCGTGTCGAACGATGGTAGCTCGGGAGTGGTGCTAAATACGCGTATATCCAAGGATCGAGCGGCTTACGCCTTACTGAAGCACCTGTGGCATCGCTCTGATATTTCACTGAAGTTGAAAGGTCTTTTGTACCTTGCCGCAGTGCGCTCAGTTCTGTTATACGGTTGCGAGATGTGGAGTATGCGTGTGGGCGATGTTCGTCGGTTGGAGGTTTTCGACCGCCGATGTCTACGTAGTATGCCTAGGATTGGATGGAGTGACCGGGCGAGTAATGTAGAGGTCAGGAATCTAGTACTAGGTGCCGGTTCTAAGAACACCTTGTTTCAGCGTATCGATTCAGAATGATTGAAAACACGTGCGTTTGTACAGTTAGACTGTGTTTCGTGTGTTGGCTGCAGCAGCGTCTAATCTTTTCCGGCCTGTATAGGTCCACTCCCTGTTCCCGTTGGATATTCACTCTTTTTATGGAAACGTGTAACTCTGGGGAACGGCAGCGGTCAGTGAGGCTTGCTTTGCTGTTTAACGCTGAACGATAATGGCGATTTTAATAATGAATTTGCAATGAGCATCAGTTGTACGAAGGGGCCCGCGGCCAGCTGATGACTGTCAATCGAGGAAGGTTACCGGCAATAGTGATTCCGATCCAGCATAATTATCGTTTGATCACTGCTTGGATGGACCCTCATCAGCTAGGACAATTTTCCTATCTAGGATATTGGGCAGATTTTGTATAGATGTTGGCTATGCTATGTACAAATCTGTACCCTGAGCAAAGTCTCCAGAATCAGTTGCTGTTGGCGAGGAATAAGTTTTGTGATACAATCAGTTGGCCTTTTCTTGGTCGATTACTGTGAGCGCAGTTTTTGACCCATAAAGATGTTTTGGTTTTACTCAAATACGACATCTGGTTCCGTCGCTTCATCGGCTTCCGGTGACCTCATCATTTATTCGAAGAATCCAGCTCTTTTTTGCATTGCCATTCCAATCGAGATACAGTCATTACATATTGATTTGGGATTTTTGTAGTTTCATGACATTTTTAGTTGTGGATGGTGCTGTTGAATTTGTGGTTATTCATTCTTCGCGTCATAATATTCATGTCTGTTTCGTAAAACAGGAAATATGATAAGTCGTCTGCTCTACTTTGGCCGCGAATCCTCAATCAGTTCTGTTTCGTGGCCGCTATCTCTAATTCCCATCAGTTCTAGTGAGAAAGACCACGTCGAGCAGACAGAAAATTCTCCTATTAAAGAAAACGAAATAGCTTATATTAGTCTTCGATGAGCAACACTCACTGATTGATTATTCTGCTGGTCATTTCGGTCCCTCGGGAATCGTCGTCTTTCTCCCCCCCTTTGGTATTCGCTTTATGGATGTGGTCTATACTGAGTAAGTGGTCTTGCTGCTGACAAACCAGTTTGCATTCGAAACGCTCAGAACCGTTTGGTGATGAGGATATCAAGGTTAAATATCTAATTTTCCTGTCTTCTGTTTGCTTGGTTCTAATCCAAGATTTCCACAAGCATGTCTGCGTTCATCATTAAAGATAATAAAGTAGAACAAGGTAATGAGCTCGTTTACATAGTGAGTTGCATTAAAGACGCTGGCGCCTTTAGACAGTATATTGCAACAATTATTCTACAATCCCGTTCAGTCTCCGGCATTCTGTGACATTCTCGATATCGTCTATCTCCAAACGACAAAATCTGTGTTCCTTTTCATGCAATCTTTTTGAATGGATACGAATGCTGGTCTTTCCATGGGGATGGTATTTTAGGGTCATCGACCGTTGACCATCTTTACTTAAATAGGAATGTCCGTCTTTGGTAGAGACACTGGCTAATACTGTTAAAGTGAGACTTCAAATATTTACTCCGAACCCTCACTGTCTTCGGATTCCCCCTTAGTGACACCAACTGGAATTTCTCGGCTGTGTGCTCTAGTTGTCATCCCAGGGCTTGCCTCGCCGCACACTGGGGCTGGCTAAAATAAACACCACGATGAACAATCGGTAACATAAAAAAAAGTTGCGAGGAATCAAATAACACAGGTGCAACATTTAGCAGTACTTGCCTTAAAAGTGCTGTGAAATTCACATGGAGGAATAACTGTGGATTTCACTTATTCGTTTATAAGCACCAAATTCTTTCCTGAAAATTGTCTCATGTTGGTGTGTTTGTTTGCCTAGGAAAATTTTGAAGATGATCAATATTTAATGACCTTTCTGGATAAACGATATTGACTGGAACTTTTAAATTGTCGAACGGACAACGATTTTCCGTGCCAATTGCTGACAGTTCTTTTTATCCTAAGGTGTTCTTTACCAAAACGTTTATTGTTTGGGTCTTCTAATTGTCTGCCATAAAAAATCCGATTGAATCTTAATCTTCATTCGTATATTTTCTCGTGTTGGTTGGGACATTTTTCCAACTATACTGGACCAGTAATTGAGCTTGCGAAACCCCTGTACCTCTGTGGTTTGTGACTCTCAGAGCCCATCACACCCAGAAGTGGCGAACAAATTTAACGGGAGTACACGGTGAGATGCTTCTTCAAATAAACAAGTTGTTCCCTAGTTCATTGTTTCACAAAAAGGTCGTTATGCAGCGGCAGACCTCGCGTAGTCCATTGACGCTTTGATTTGGTTCTTCCATCCTTAATCGAAACGTACTATTTTCATCAAGATGTTTTGGTTTTTTGTTATTCAAAGCTGGTGTACCACTTGGAATTGGATTAGTCAGTCCATTTCGCTAAGGATCCTGTACTTCACTATAGGCTCTTCCGCGAGGCTGGTAGTAGTTGGAATATGGGCGACGGTTGGTCATTTTATCACATGGGAAAAGGAATAAAATCCTTGACCGTTGAACTGGCTCTTGCAGGACATGTTAGACTACCGGGTCGGGGTCCAAGAGATCCTCCTCCAAAGCAAGGGTTGAGGACAGCAAGTCCTTCACTTGATTATCTTGTTGTTTCATTATTTCTCGTCTTCTTTTGACTAGGCCGTGTTTTGATGTAGTGACCACTGAGAGAGCTCTTCGGTGAAACGTTGTAAAAACCAAAAACTAAGGTCCCCATAATATCCTTGATTATTCTCACATAATTATCAATAACTGTTTGCACCTTTTTTGCTAATGAAATCGTTCGACTCCGTTGATCTCAGTATATCTTACGTATCGGGTTGTGCTTCGATATTGTAAACCCATTAGCTTATGGTTAGAATGGACCGGTCATGGTTGCTTCATTTGAACGTTATTTTCAGTTATCTATCAAAAGTATTCAATTTTATGATGTTTCCTAAGTTCTCTTTCGGTATCCACACATTTCCCTCGAATACAGTCCTCCTGGTTTCATTTGGGAAGGTAAGTTTGTTGCTCGGATGTTGACACGTGTGTGTGTGTGTGTGTAAAATCTACATTGCATATGTTACATCCATTGACAGTTATGCTATGTTGGTATTATTTTTGCACATGGGCAGCAGTTTTTTTATCTTCCATTCGTATTGCTGAATACAATTCACCTTTTTAACCTTTTTAAATAGCCAATGCTTATCGTCATTTGAATGATGGAGAAACCGAGGAACTCAATTCAGAGCACTATGGGATTTCTGTGGTCGCACTAGTCAAACTAATGCAGGTCTGTTCTTATCCAACACATTGATTTAGTGTTTGCTTTGCTTTTTTCTGGTGCCTCAATCGCCAACAGTGTTCGCACATTATTATACCGCTCTCCAGCCAGTAGATGCATTGTCATAGAATGATTTGTCACCTAACTAAGCTAGATGTTCGTACGAATTAGCGGGGGAAGAATTATTGTGATCATTACGTAGAATAGTTCTCTGGTAATCGGGAACGGAGATCAATGGTAAGTAGTACCTCTAAGTGAGATTCAAATGTTTTGTAGTCGTTTAGAAGCGTAGAAGTAGAATGAACCGATAAGCAAGAATGTTCGATGTGAGTGTAGAGTCTGGTGGGATCTCAAGCCAGACCATCCTACGACCTTCTGTAGGACAAGTCTGTGATCGTTAAGAATGACTGGGTGACCACTTGATCGGTCTCTCTCTGTAGTGATGTAGAAAATGTAATAAAAGGCTGTATCTGTGCGAAGATGGAATTTTTTTACCAAGGTTGAAGCAGTGGAGACACAACAGTTGAAGTTATTTTCCTCATCTTGAGTTGGCCTTCCAAGTGAAATCCTATGGACAACCACAAATTACACTGCTATGGCACTCAAGGATCTCTTCTCATCAGTGCCATGGTGACAGACCAAATATGTGATAGAGTACCACGATGTTAGACTCGGCTAAAAATTTGGTATGTGATTCATACTTATGACGTAAATCAAGTAAACAAGTAGTTTGCTTTCTGAATCTGCTATCTTCTTTCGGTAGTTATAAAAGATAATCGTTGGGCTGCGTTTGGCTTGCTAACGATGTGTAAAGAAATATCATACCTCATGCGTGCCGATAAACTCGATGAAAGAAAATGCAATCTGTCCATCACGGAAAAGTCGAACAAAGTGCAACCATCGTTTGATTGCTCCTGAAACGACTTGTGCATATGCTGCATATTGGAGTAAAACATGAGATTAGCCTTTACATCGTAGCGATTGTGTTCGCCGCTTAGCGGAAAAACGGTGCTGTCTTAAAAATCACAGCGGTGGGTCATTTCATTTAAAAAATATTAGTGAGCATATTATCGGATCCTGTTTTTCACTCCATTACGGTTCCCATCAATCAATACGGATAAAACATCTTTCAGGTAGTTTAAATTGCACTCCGTTTTTCGGATTATCTCCTTTCTTTTACTTGAGCAGAATGAACAGCGCTGGTTGAATCGATTGCAGTTAACTCCCACTGATCACGAAATGCAGGTTTCGCTGGACATGATTCTAAAAGTGGCATCTAATGAATTGCTGAATGATGGCGCGGTAAGCTTTCATGATGTTATACTCTGGCTTCGGTTATTTTGATTTGCATGTTTAAGCTTACTCACAGGAAATGTCTCACCTGTTGCCGGTTTGTGTCAACCGTGGTATGGATAAGATATTCATTTATCCAGTAGGAGGTTCGTTTTGATTTTCTGAGTGGTTCGTCATGAAATGTCAGCATCCAAATATTGAAAACCGTGGAAGCACTGTACAGCTATTTCATTGTTGTTGGGAGTCACTAGCAGTGCATATCCATAGTCCTGGAACTGGTTTTGTTCGAAAGCCTTCGCCATTACGCTAGCCGGACCGTTTCTCAACGGTTCATCGAATAACAACGCTACCTGATGTAGCATTTCTCCGTCACCGAACTTTGCCGGAACATTATGAGGTAGCAACCTTTTGTGAGGACAAGTGTAATGTCTCCGCATGCCTACAGAGAATTTTGTCCTGACCTGGAAGTCCAATTGGTGCACAGTTGGTCTGTGGTCTGCAAGACTCAGTGAGGGGTAAAGACGCCATATCATGTAGCGTTGATGTTCGATGATTCGCGGAATAAAAAAAAGTGCGTCCGATTTAGATAAAGTTGATGCGTCACGTCCTAGCGGTTAAAATCGATAGATTCGTCAACCAGTAGGCTGGACGCAGTGAAAGATACGTTAGTGAGCCGTGAACAGTGGCAATTATTGTCACATTCTGTCGACTAAAGGTGATGGGAGGAAGTGCATTCGTTAGATTTTGTATTCATTCTTTTGGCTAATATGGCATTTTCCTTCTTTTCCCGCCCCTATCGGTCCACTCCGTCTATCTTGTATATTCGTTTTACCTATAGAAACGTGTAATTTCGTGGGAAAGTCAGGGATTTATGGTGCTAACCCGCTGTTTAGCTCTAAACAATTTTATTCACAAAGTTCTTGGTCGTTTGTCTTCTGTTTGACCCTGGTAACCTACTGCGCCATAAGTCTGGTGATTGCTTAGTTTGTACGCAGTTCGGATGGGTCTGGACAACATGGGTACCCAGGATATTCGTTGATGAAGGCCCCTCCGCTGCTAAAAGACAATACATTGAATTTCATCAGCAGGATTTTTTTTTCTGAAGGGAACGTCCATTTGAGAGCAAGCGAGAATCCGTCTCGGATATTTCACTCTGGGTGCTCAATCGCGCTTCGAAGAACTCCGGATCAGATATGGATTATAGTTACGATCCCTGAATGGATTATTCTACTGACCTTTTTTGCTTGTTTCTCAACTTAGTTAATATTGAAGTAGCGCACTACTAGTTTCCATTTCGCTACTAAACGGTGCGTTTTGATAACTGCTCTCTTCCAATATTTTTTCCGGCCACCTGGTATACCTTTCTGTCCATTCCACAGACTTTTGTTCGCTTCATGCAGCAGGCACAAACGCGTGCAGAGTTCCACATGGTTCTATCGTTACTGCTTGTGTTGAAGAAGTTCGCTCAAATCAGTCTCGAACTTGTTGGTGTTCTGCGGGTGAGTTGATGCTTATTTATCTCGATTTCACACAACTCCATAGGATCTCGATGTTCTGCCCGCCCGATGTTCTCATCTCCGGACTTGTAAACTACTTGTCGAGCGGTCCATCTCATTCGTTCCTTTATGCTTTTCTGTGCATTTTTCAGTCCGATGATCTCTCTGGCTCCCAGCGATCGGTCAGTTTATATTCGCTGTATGATGTGTTTGTCTCGGCTTGTCTGCCTGTATTTACGCGTGCGAGTATGGTCGCTTCAGGCGCATGCACGTTTTCCTGATGTTAGTTAGTCGAGCCTACCCCTCGCGCCAAATGCTGCCTAATAATCTGTTCTGCTGTGGAGTTAGCCCGATCGATACCCTTTTGCTATTTACCTCTCGAAACATTCCCCACATCAATGCCACATAGTTCAACTCACAGGTATGATGTTCGCTGTTTTTGCTGATGCGCACATCCCGATTTGCCTCATGTCCTCCACCTCTCCTCGATTGACTAGACTACCCACTTCTGACCCCCTATCTGGCTATTTCTTCATTGAATACCAGAACGCATATAACTGTTTGATTTTCAAAGAGATCCTGTTCATCCTTGTTGGTTATTAGTACTCTGCGTCCTAAGGAAGCAAATATAATTATTGCCCGGGTACCTGCGACCTCGGGCAATACTGTCTATGTGACGATAAAGGCTTTTAAATGGTCCTCTAATTCATTTCCTTGAACAGCTTTGCTTGTCTTCTATAAAGGTCATTTTAAAGAATCTCCACTTTCTCAGTGTGTTATGTTGCCGAGTTTTGTTGGTCTATGCACACATTGAAGTACAAGACACAAGTACTCGCGACGCACGGTATCACAGAAGCACACAGCCTGTGGTTTAATAGGACACGAACACACACAGAGGTTGGGAACACAAAAAGTTCGGGCTCAAGACTCAAGGTCCGTAGTCGCACAACAAAGGGAACAGATCTGCTGCTCCCTTGAATGAGCAGCCACACGAAACAATAAGCGGCGCGAAACACGAACAGCTAGCCCAGCCCGCTAGCGGACGAGAGAAGACGAACACAGAGTACTGCCGCGCGTTTATTGGTCACCCACCAACACAAGTCAGAATTCAAGTGAGCTCTATTGTTTATGTAGTTTTGTTGGGTGGCCTTGATCGATGTGTGGACTAGCCAACCACAGAACGGGTTTTTATGAATCTTTTCGTGGACATATAAATATATCCAACCGCGCAATATTTAAAATAACGTCAATTTCGAAATATGGAGAAAAGGGCAGATTCTTTTAGAAAATTAATAGCAGGAATGAAATCTGCGGCTCCAAAAACCTTGGAATGGTCATCGACCATAACACAGTGTAAACAGATATTCATCAACAAAGCTTGTGTAAATCAACCATCTGACCAGAGAACATGTTTGTTGCAGTTGTTAGAATGATTCGTCGTCCAGTAACACTCAACTTTGTCGCGGCTGGCTTATCAGACCGGGATCAGTTGCCTTCCATAGTGATGTGTCCCAGCAAGACTGCTTGGAAGTTGGCAACAAGCTTTTATTGTGAATGATATAATGTTAATAACACAGCGTTATTGGTAGATGTATTTCGCCAACGTTTTGATTACCGTGAGTGGTCTTTCTCAAGGCAAATTTTACAATCAAATATCTGAGGGAACGTTCACATGCCAACCGATGTTAGGTTGTTTGTGTGTGTGTGTGTGTGTGTGTGTGAACGTGTGTACTTTGAACTGTTAGCCGGGAGGAAGATTAGTTGTCCTTCCCTTCATGCGCTGCGGTGGTGGTGAGGTCAACAAGTTACTTGCAGGCGCCAATGCAGTTCATTTATTTTTTATTACCGAATGCTATATACCATGCGGAGTCCAAGCTTGGGTACGTCTTCACAAGCAGTATTCATTACAGCTTAAACCGTTAACTTTGGATCAACGTGTTCTGCTTTTGATTGCCATCTTACAACCCTCTCTACTCGAAAGAGAAAAGAACGATAAATAATGGAAGATCAATTACAGGGTAACAAGTTGAAGAAACATCTAGAAAAAGAAAGATTTCGAGTGAATGAACGTCCTTGACTGCGGCACTGAACCATATCACCTGTTGTTCTGGACCCTCACTTTGGAGTGAGGATTTCGCGTATACCATTCGGGTAGTCTAATTGGGTCAACGATATTCAGCCAGTTGTACAATTACCCTTTCTTTTCGGCGATGCCATTCCGATACGGGAACAGTGCTAGTTGAGACGGAGAGCTTCTCTGGACCATTGTTATTTGCAAATGCCGTCTAACAATTTCAGATTGTTCCATTCGGGATTCCTTCCTATCAGACTTAATATATCAATGATTTTAATGACCGCGCTTCACAGCCGTGTAGGGAAACTTCGGACCACTGCGGTACACACCATGCAGCTTGATTTTGAAGTTAATCTCGCGCTCTCACCAGAGAATTTTTCGGATTTGTAGAAGCGCCCTTAGGGTCGTTAGTGAGCCGCCTGTTAACACCTACTTTTTGATTCCTTTTCCAGGTGTTGACTACAATATACAGTTTCTTCCGTTCAGACAATCAGTTATAGGCCTTGATTTGTATGATTGAAGGTTGTTACTGACATCTTGGTTTTGGTGATATTAACCCCAAGGCCAACTTCCGAAGCCTATTCATTAACTGGGTCAACACCCGCTTGTGTTGTGATCTCATCCTCCCTGAGCACCACCATGTCTTCGTCAAATTCAAAGTCGGCAAACCTTCAATGTGGAAATTAATCTTCGCGGGAACCTTCCACCGCGTGTTTCATGAGCCATCGACAACAAAGCCGGACAGCACTACGTATAATACGCTCGAACCGGGGCGTGAGCCTTCAATGAGTTACTGTGATTGAAACGTCGTAGCCATTACACTTAGTTGCCTCCAGATACTTTAGTATGGTCATAGACGGGTGTCTCAGACTCCTAGTCGGGTATTCGCCATGAACACCTCTCGTATTGCTCTCAAAGGACCGTGGGTCTCAAGTAGCCTCTGTTAAGGGGATTCATACACATTGCTTTCTCGTAGCGGGGTGTTCCCACAAAAGTGCTACGAGCAAGGTGAATGCCCAGCCCTGTCCACCAGGTTGACCGGCCTTTGATAATCAGTCCAGCAGAGCTGGCTAATTCTTGATCTTAAACTAACCACGGGCGATGTACGAAGCATACGACTGTATGCTCATCGGCATCTGTGGAAGAGAATTTTACTGGCCACACACGTTCTCTGGCCTCACCCGAGGATCATGTGAACTGAGTACTCAGTCGCTGGCCCCCATTGGGTTGTGACCTTCAAATAGTGCTGCTTCCTTGTGGGCTAGGCCACTTGGTCAGTGAATCGGGGCGAAATCCCCTCAGTCAGGTTTTGGGAACCCGGTGGTACCAATCCCATAGAGGAATCATGGTTCCTGATGGATGTTCGATGTTGTAAAGATCGAGAATGGAAGAACTTGAGTTCGATGAGCTCTGCAATTTCTTCTTTTTCTGTTTCTCATTGTTTTCATTTCTCGCCATAATTCCTAATCATTTCGTGTGTTCGCGCTGCTGATCGTTCTCTTGATCGCCGTTTTGATCCGGCTTCGTTACGTTGACATTTTGATGCAAACAACAAGTTGGTTACTATTCGTTAATTAATTCTTCTGCATTAAGCTGCCCGCAGGAATTTGCTATATGAAATCCGTTAGGCTTTATGGAATAAATCAAAGGCATTCATTTAAACCGAAATTAGGGAAATAAGATCAGTTAATTGCAATTTAAAATCTCATTGATCGTGAATCCACGCTGTTTTTGTATATGATTTTACCATCCGTAATTCTTTCCTACTCTGTAGCATTTCCGTAAAACTAATGTTCCGGTCTTCAACTGGGTTTGTCACAAACTCATATTGGATGACCTAGATAATCACTGATTTCATCGAATACGCATTATTTGTGAATTTCCTCCTTATTCACTTCAACCTCACAATTCTATTCGTACAAATAATGTAAGCCGTGATAGGGAAGGGAATAATGAGGTATGTGTTCTTTCCCTCGGTTTTGTGCGGACTATTCATTCTTTTGATTGTATCACTCTGTCATGTTCATTTTTCCACTTATTTTTTCCTTCTCCTGTGAGTCACACATTCTAGCCGCAATCGATGGTTTTTGTGCTACTGGTTGCCGATCTCCGCCTAGTAGTCGTTGCAACAGATCACTCTCCCAATCTGAACACTGTATGCCTGTCTATTTCGTTCACTTATTTCTAATCACAACACGTGCGTTTCACTGCGACATTCCTACTAATCTGCTGTGATTCTGATTGTTTTGTTCTTTCCACATTTGGATTAAGAAGCTTTTTTAACGCCCGTTAAATAGAATCTTCTACAGAAAGTAATTGCAGGGAAATATCATTTAATCAAGTCGTTTCCGTTATTCACTAACAGATACTTGATAATCATAGAATGATGACTTGTTTCGCCCCGATTTCTTCATTACACTAATAGGTTTTTCGATCTTGTCGATTATACGATCCTCGAAATGAAACGTCTTTCCATAAATTCGGCCTAGTCTCCGGTGCACTTTGACTCGGTTCAGGTCATCCTTATCGTACTCCGGCATCCGTAAATCGGTTGTCGGGGTGCTCTTTCATAATGTTTGCTAACTATAGGTATGCTCACTCGCTCAGATGAATGATAGTCGGTTGCCGTGATACGTTTCACTCTTAGCAATGCGCGCCCCTTGACTAGATATATTTCGGTTCCGTGCCCTCATCATAGAGATGAGTTTGACTTCATTTATGGCTTTTGGCCGCTAAACACGTTTGGAAGTATTGGATCTATCTCTTGTACTGCGCTTTCAAGTTCACGTTCATGCTTTTGCGAGTTGTGTACGAGAATCGTAGCTTAACTCGGATCTTGTGTACTCATTTTGGTCGATTAGTAATATGAAACTTTACCAGGAGGACAGTTTTCCGAAAGAGAAAGCTAAGGGTGATGTCGTGTCATAAATTTTCCATTCCTTCTCTGGAATATCTGAGGTTATTTGTACATCTTAAATTAAATTGATTGCTCACTTACGAAGTTCACGAAGTTAGTCATCACGCGGGACCACCGTTCAACTTATTACTAGGAGCATTGTGCAGTCGTTTCATTCTTGTTAGGAACAATCAACAGCGCAACTACAGTGTGCCATAACTGGAATGCGAATCCAGGGCGAACAATTGCGTCGAACCTTTTGCTCGTTATGCTACGGAGCAGACTCCTAACGGCGGATTAAAGTCCACCGACGGTGGTCAAGTCAATTAAATGTAAGACGGCAGTTAGCTGTGGCCCAGTTGATTATCATATATGACCTATTAAAACCTTGTGTGGTCGATTTCAACTACAAGTTTCGGGGTCACGATGTAATATTTTCTTTCCAACACATGCAACAAACGTAGTGATCCATTTCAATTCGATTGCAAACCTGACAGGTTCATTTCGGCTTTCATCGCCTCTCTTGATCATCATTTGTGGCCTTAGATACATCGACGAAATCTGTACGTTGGGTAGGAAAACATCAGAAATATTGAATTATGATTAGGGAGCGCTCATTTCCCCTTTCTATTCAGCAACTTATCAGCTAGTTCCGTTTGTTATTTATTTACTTATGCTGATGATGCTACTCTCTGCCAGGTCATACCTGGAAGTTAAGGTTTTCATAGCTTTTCCAACTGGTTTATTTACAATTATGTACGGGTTGACTTAAATCTTAACTTATCCAGATGTCTTGAATATACCTTCACTACTTCTCAGTCCACTGGCCCCCCAAATTCATCTGTCATTAGCGCGGAAATCGTTACCGCGGTAGATGCCCTTAAATAGTGTGGAATTAAGCTTCCACGCCTGTGAACTTCGAGGACCATCATTTCGAACAGGGAGACCGTAGCAGTTCAAAGTAAAACGATGTTTTCCTGTTCCGTCTACCAGAGTGTTTTTCCTACTGTTTTTCACCATTGTCCCATTATTCGAAGGAACAATTTCATGTCCTACACTAGAGACTGTCACTTATAGATGGTGTATTCTATATAACACTGAATGATTTTTCCACTTAAATGTGTGATCGAAATTTGTCCGCGAACGAGAAGCTTGCATGCAAGATAATTTCAGACCCTACTTATCCTATGCGAGGTCATCTATCAAAGAACCGTTTCCCCTTTCTATCTACATCTTCTCGAGTTAATTTACGTAGGAGTTCAATTGTCTTATTTAACATTATCCTGATGGGCCGATTTTCCTCGAAAACCTGTCGTGACTAATCACATTGTTTATTCAACGGGTTTTGCTCCTTTGTTTCGGCAGGGTAGTGGTTGGAGCCTTTTTTAATTCATTTGTTAGGTTTGTGTTGACAGAAGTACTCACAATGCAGGGCAACTCAAACTCTTTCTATGTGCACGTTTCTAATGGTCCTTATTTTGCTGACATTCTGCTCAATTTCATGCATCTATCATCCATCTTAGTCATCGGCTGTTAGGTCGAAGCTGTTGGTATCACTTTTTCACTGTCGAACGCTCGCAGCAGCGGAACATTAGATCCTTGAGAAACAGAAGTTTTCCCTTCGTTATATGAGTTCTTTTATCGAATTCCCCCTGCACTCCAGGTAGATGACCTATTGTCATTGTGCTTCCCTGTTATGTATGTAGGACTCGATCTCGTCTTTTCTGTCTTATATCCTGTAGTGGTCACAAGAAGATTGATGGTACCGCTGAGCTGATGCCTTGTGGACTGGAATTTTTCGGTGGGTGTCGCCTTAAAGTTTTACTGTTTATTAACCGTCTAGCCGAAATAATCCGCAGTCTCTCGACGTTTCTTTCTTTCTCAAGACTTGTTTTCAAGTTTTGGTTTATGACAACTCTATTGCGGTGCACAGTGTTCTGAGCAGCACGGTGCCGTACATCTTGCGGTGCAGACGATATCTTATCTTTAAAGTGTGAAATGCTGTTATAAAATTGGGCGAATCCATTCATGCATTCATCGTCCGTGGTGATATGTTAAATGTTTTCGATTAATTTATTTACTTGCGAATTTGTTTTGATGCTGACGAACTCTGAAATGAGGCTCACATACCTTTTTTTAGTTCTCGTAAGTGGACCTTCTCTAATTTGGTCGCAAGCTTTCGTTATGTTAACCTAGAGAGCATGCCACATAACCCGTGAATCAACTAATGCCAACTGGAATGTCGCATTATTCAAACCCCCCATTGTAACTGACTTTGAAGGGGTGTGAGGCCTTTGTCATTTCAGTTACCAGAGCTCGGTTGATTGAAATCAACAAAATATGTCGCCGCGTATGTTTTGCGTCAGAACGGAAAGGTGTTCCCAAGCAAAAAGTATCAACTCGAACTGTGCAAAGAATGCAAGAAATGAGAATAAATCTAATTTGGACTCAGGTGAACGTAAAAAGTTGTTTTTCTTTAACTGAGAACTATGCGGCACGAACAGATCCACAGAATTGTTACACCATAGAGGTTAAAGGAGAATGTCATTTGAGAAGGCTTGCTGTGAGTGGTCATTATGAATGTGATTTGAGAAGAGAGTGGTGTTTCCTAAGGCGAATCAATGACGGAACATCCAGTTTAGGGTAGTTTCTCGGACCACCAGCAACCGAGTTGGCCATGCACAATTCTGACTACGGAAGCACTATGTTCTTTCGTCAGGGACTGGAAACTTCAGTTAAGCCGATATATTCCGGTAGGATTATGCAGTCACTGACGAATTCCATGAGGCCACATTCACCTTACCGATCCCTGGTATCAGTGTGACCTCTTGGCTGAAATGCCGCTTTGCTCCTACCTCTCTCGAAAATTTTTCAGGAATTCTGGCTCACCGGTTCCACGGTGCACTGAAGTACAAACATCAATAACTGGGTGTTGTTACATATTTTCAATACTGTACTGATGTCATGCAATGACCTGTCTCTTTGTGTTGAAACGAGCTATGGAGGATGTATTCTGTTACCGTCACAACGAGATTGCACATGGACATGGTGTGACGCCTTAGGTGCCTCCATGACCCAGCGAGCTAAACGGGATGGCTTATCCCAAGCCGAAGATCCAATCGTGCCTGGAAGGTCAGTGGGTAGAGACCTGACGAAGTAGTTTCCGTTTCCTCCCTGTAGGGAGTTGATCTGATCTGAAGAATAAGTGCGAGAATAATTGATCCAAGTAGATGCGCTTCCATTCAGCCACTAACCGCTGCTTTGCGCTTAGATTCTTGCCAGAAACAAAGGCTTTGTTCAGTTCAGCGGCTGGACTCCCTAGCAGTACCCGTCAATTAATCCCCATGAGTTACACGCCTACAAATAATTCCATACTGCATCGGTCGTCGCGCAGGATAATCAGGACCACGCTGCCCATTGCATCGAGCGCAGGTGGGGTGGGTAGTGATAAGTATGCTGCTGCTCAGAGTTCCCTCCCTTTATTCAACTTGCCTCGTCTAAGTCCAACCCAATGTCTGCCCTCTCTCCCTACCCATAGTGTCCCCACTGATCACATGCCCGATACTTCAATTTGCGCGCTGTCATGCAGGCTGGCCAACAGGCGTGTTTGGCTTTGACAGTGGACTCACTTTCGATTGGTGTTTGCTGCGTGAATAAAACATGAATTGAGGGTTCTAACAGCAATTCTAGTAACTGTGCCAAATGCCTCGTGGTGATATTTCCTTCACACTTCAGGAGACGAAGCAGCTCAAGCTGTGGGTCAACGTGGTGTAGGAATAGTCTTGGGTGTGAATGCTGAAGCAGCCCTTCTAGACTGGATCCCGGTGAACAGTCAATTGTGCGCCGCGAGACTGTCGCGACCAGTCGCCGTCCGGAAGGATGGTTGTGCTAAGCGCAGTTCAGGTCCCAACAGACTGAAGCCTCAACACGCAAAAGTTGAAACTTCTGACGAACTCGTCACCCTTGTTCGGAAGAGCAAACTCTCTGTCATTGTAGTGGCAGCAGGTGATTTTAATGCACAAGTTGGAAAACTTAATGCACCGTAAACCTGCCTGGGTGGGCGTTGTGCCTTGCCTGCTCAGCCAACGGATAACAAGGAAAGGCTTCCCAAATTATGTGCGGACACTAACTTATTCCAGCCTACCGTGAATTTCCGACGTCTCTGTCGGATTCGGCTGTTCGCAACAGATATGATCAGGAACTATCCGACGAACCAAGTACCTCGACGAACAGCAATGTAGACGAGCAGTGGGATCAAATTAAGCATGCTATGCATTTGGCAACAGATTTCACCTGTGGTCCTAGGTTTAGCGTTCATCAGAAAAACTGGATCTCGCAAGGGTCGCTGGGTTCAACGGAACAAAAAAGATAGCTGCCTAAGTGCAAGGAGATGAAAAAGATGCGTCGATAATTGCAGCGTCAGTTGACGATAAGCCGTAAGAACAACCGTCAGAATTGGTGAGTTAAGGTAGCCTAAGAAATGGAGGAAGCACCCGCTTCAGGTAACAGTCAAAGACTGTTTAAGCTTCTACGTGACAGCGGTGGGCGGTGAACTTCGGTTAGTGAAGTCGTGTGCGATAGGAATGGAGAGCTCCTCCGTGGTAGATAACGAAGACTAGACTGTTGGGTTGAGCACTTCAAGGATCAATTTACCTGGCCACACGCTTATTTAGTTAGTCCGACGTGCGCGAATCTTTTGGAATGGTCTCTTGATCCCCCATCTATCCCTTCCTGTTCAACTTTGTCATGGCAGAGCTGATGGAAGATGCTTTAGGAAGTTTCCATCATGTAGGAATCAAACTGGGAAGTGGTGAGAAGCTGTGACCTATATTACGCAGACGACGCTGTGTCTGTTCGAATCCGCCGAACATGCACAAGGCGCACTAGATAGACTGTCGTGGTCGGTTGCTCAGTTTGGTATGTGCTTTGCACCTTCACAATGTAAAGTGCTATTACAGAATGGGACAACAGTAGCCTCGAACTTGGTACCGCATGGGGAGCAATTGGCGACTGTGAACTGTTTCAATCACCTTGGTAGCTGCGTGTCGAACGATGGTAGCTCGGCAGTCTAGGTAAACACTCCTATTTCCAAGGCTCGAGCGGCTTACGCCTTACTGAAGCAGCTGTGGCGTCGGCCGGATATTTCACTGAAGTTGAAAGGCCGTGTGTATTGTGCTGCAGTGCGCTCAGTTCTTTTGCACAGTTGCGAGAGATGAAGTATGTTCGTCGGAGGTGTTCGTCGGTTAGGGGTTTTCGACTACCGATGTCTACTTAGTACCACCAGGATTGGATAGAGTGAACTCATAAAATGTAATGCCGAATCCCTTGGCATCCTTTTTCACCTTCACCGCGCTATACTCAGGGAGACCATCATGATCATCATTCTCATCGTTCATCGTCAAATAGCACGGCCATTCTCACTGACCACTCCCTTTTTCTCAGAGTTTCTTGTTTTTTTTAAAGGAGTGAATATCCAGAGGGAACAATGAGTGGATCTCCGTAGTTGGAGAATATAAGAATGTTGCGGTAGGCAACATGCGCAACACAGTCTAACTTTACAAACGTTCATTTTCAATCCATTCGGTGTCCTCAGGACGGGCGCCTGTTACTAGATTCCTAACCCTTACATTACTCATATGTTCATTCCATCCAATCCTGGCGGTGCTAAGTAGACATCGGTGATCGTAAACTTCCAAGCAACGATGACTACCCTCGGTCACCAGTGACATTGATCGGTCAAGGATTATTGCTTATTCTAGTTCACATTTATGAATTCACTCCATGTTTCATTCCGTGCTCGCTTTTGTTAGGGCTTCCTTTCTGGGTGCACCAACACGAAAGCCATATGTTCTGCACAACAGTAAACATTAACTTGGGTTCCAGCCGGAGCTTTTTTCGGTGTTGTCTTCACAACCGAATGGCGTCCGATCAAACGGTGAGGTCAGACTAAAGAGTCCTTGTACAAATCTCTTGATGTGAACCAGGACTGCATGCTGTGTATACCTCAGAAGTGGTGGATATCCTCGACTTCAGTCGCTGCTTTAGATGTTCGCAGATCTGTCCCTCCCAAGACCATATAAAATGAGGTCTTTGAGACTCCAGCTGACCAGAAGCCAGAGAAATGACCACGTGCATTATTGTGCATCGAGATGTAAGAATATATAGAGGGCTGCAATCATCTGAAATAGCTGCAATCTTTACTGTTTAATCGGGATTACTAGTCCGAGAAAACCGGAATTTGCTGAAGTGACAAAGAAATTCGACTGCCTGATGATTCTGTCTCAGAAGCATTGTCTGTTGCGTTGGGCAGAGCACTTTTGAGTAGATTTTAGTTAGCGCACTGCTGCAGTGGCCCTTTCGTTTGCATCTGATTCTCAGATAATGCACGTGGATTGCATTTCTTCATCAGTTAACGAAGTCATAGTGGAGAACTTTTGTGATTTCAGATAATAAGACTCCTGAGTCGACCTGGAAGCTTGATCTAGGGTGAATCGGTGACGATACCGGTTCACAAGGCATGAAGCAGGTCATACCATGTAATATACAGTAATTGGTGTTATGGTCGATGACCATTCCAAGGTTTTTGGAGCCGCAGATTTCATTCCTGCTATTAATTTTCTAAAAGAATCTGCCCTTTTCTCCATATTTCGAAATTGACGTTATTTTAAATATTGCGCGGTTGGATATATTTATATGTCCACGAAAAGATTCATAAAAACCCGTTCTGTGGTTGGCTAGTCCACACATCGATCAAGGCCACCCAACAAGACTATATAAACGATAGAGCTCACTTGAATTTC
>LUCM01004104.1:43525-73191 GCA_008360955.1 Fasciolopsis buskii
GCCCCGTAGCATGAACAAGTCGGAAGCAATCGCTGTAAGAAGTAACATCAGCTATGTCAAAAGCACTCTCCAACAGACGACAAACGCGCGCAGCAGAGCCAGAACTCAAATGAATAGCAAGACTTCCCCAGCTTAGAGTGACAGTTCGTTTAGTCACTCAGAGCAATCGGACCGACACAGCCAGAGGACGAAAGCAAGATCGTTTGGCACACGGTCGAACCTGCCCGAGATGCTCAACCAGCCAAAACATGAATCTCGCGTGAGCGTGGTCTAGAAAAAAACAATTTACAAGGCCGAGCGAATTCTGGGAACTGTGACTTGTTTCGCTGCTCAGTAGACGTGAACCAGCCGCTTGGATTCTCGCTACAATAGCAGTCAGTGTTATGTTTCGTTTACTTGCGATTACCTGATATGCTATATGTAGACGCATTTTGATACCATGGAATATTTCGAACATAAGAGATTGTAAAACTTGCCTTGAGAAAGACTACCCACGGTAGTCGAAACGTTGGCGCATTACATCTACCAACAACGCTGTGTTATTAATATTATATCATTCACAATAATAAGAGATAGATCATTATAACTGTTTCAATTGACGAGGCATGGAACCTAGAGCGTTATGTTGCTTTACTACTTGATTACTCTTTGCTTTGACGGTAAAGTGAAGGGATCTAGCGGTTATCGCCTCCCGGTCAATTTTAGTTGCAGTTTCATTGGGCTTCATGTTCCCCCTTGCATATAGGCGTTTTAGGACCTCTTGCTGGCTGTGAACTAAGATACTTCCGACTGATGGTGTTGTATTAGATTCAGATTGTATTCAGCCAATGAATTTCTTTCTCCCTGAAAATCCGTGACATCGTAAAAAGAGGCTAATGCATAAATAAACTGCACGTTTGGGTCTGATCCTCTGAGGCCTGCCAGCACGGCCACGGAGGAAAACTCGGATGCTAACGGTCCATCACGGACGCGACTGCACGGATCGGGGAGACTTAATTTTTTTTCCATTTTCACTCCGTGTGAATGCTGTCATGCACCTGTCTCCTGTGAGTGCTGTTGTTGCTAAACGGATGCCATTTTTTCGTTCCTATTCGTAACGCAATGTTTAGCGCACTTTATTGTCTTTCGTAAACTGTTTTGTTTCATGGGTAGCTTCTTAATTGTTTTTTCGGTTACTGTTTGTTTTAGTCATTTGAAAAAAAACAAATTAGTATCGGTCAAATCGTCCTCGTTTCCTTTTTAGTTCTGCGCGATTAGCTTTGGTAAACGTTTTTCTGACTCAACTTCCTGAATCAAGCTGAACAGACTCTTATGCTGCCCGATGGGAACTTCCTTTAGATCCATTTGCATGGTGGCTGGACGCGAAAATTTACCCATCCTCCTCATTTCGAAATATTCGTTCAGTAGAAAGTTATCCTACTGGGCACACTTCAAGTCCATTCTCCAACTATCTGTTTGTCCCTGACAGGATCCCTTTCTTGTGTTTTAATTCAACTCTGCATTGTGTCCTTCCAAATTCCTTCTCATGTACTTGTTTTTTTTAGGGCATTGATCACATTCTTTTCGGGTTCAACAGCTTGGTTTTCAAGCTGCTTCAACAGACTTGCAATACACTGGAGGCTTATGTAGAATTCTTACGTCAACTGCCGGAACACTCTGGACCAGTGCGTGCGCAGGTACCTCCAGACGGAACGGTTCATGAACTCACTACTAATGTGAGTAGTCTGAGTTATTTCCTGGGTGTTGAATTGCTTTTTCGTTTAGTGCTATATCGGATTCGCCTGTCCCTGGTGCCGTTGCACTATTCGTCACCATATCCGCTCTGTTGATATTTTGTCCGATTTTGCGCACTCCAAGCTTCAAGTTCTGATTGCTGAACTTGGCGTTTAGATCACACAACCAGTCGCCTCAACTACCTTCATGGTGTGTGTGAGATAGAAATTGTCGGGGAATAGAAAAACGATAGAGAGAGGATGTTTCACAATATGCCGATTTACAGAAGAAATAGGGACTGGAAGATTGAAATGGGACACCTTTGAGTACAAGCTGGGTAAGGATAACTGGGAATCTAATAACGGAATAGGTGGATGAAGCTCACAGATGTACGGACTGACGAAGCAAGCTGAGAAGAACAGAAACTGAAGTAGTAGGAATGGAAAGGGGTCACCGATGATGGGTTATTGACTGGAGTTGGTATGTTAAGCAAAAGCCATCGATCAGCTGAATGGTCTTGTGATTAAATTATTCACATAGGGTATGTGCTTCACACATTCATAATGCAAAGTGTTTCTTCAAGTCTGGGAAGAACCTGTAGCGGCACCCAGTATTTGTGATGATCGGTTGGGAGTAGCCGATTTCTTTAAGTACCCCGGGAGCTTGATTAAAACTGGTGGAGGTTTTAGCGAAGAAATCGCATCAAGAGCAGCGAAAATCAGAGCAGCTTTCCCGAACCTGTCATATTCGTGGCGCCGCCATGACATCCGGCTTTCCCTCCAGGGGAAGTCGTACAGTGCCACAATCCGTAGTGTTTTCCTTTACGATTGCGAGACTTGGTCTGTCCGCGTTGACGACACTCGGCAAAATTCTATATTCGACCGCCGATATCTCCGAATCTTTGCTTGAGTCTGGTAGAAGCATTGGTGAGCAATAACGAGGTTTTTCCTCGCGTGGTTGATGCAGACAGTCGTCCTCTGACCGATGATCGCTGTACATCGCCCTCGGTGGCTTAGAAACGTATTGCCTATGTCTATACATTGCTTTGCGTTTTTTGCGCGTCTTGGGCCAGGCTGGAAGAAGTGACGCGGCAGTTAGGCCCTGACCTTTCATAAAGTTATGAATCTGTTGGCTTTAGCTTTAGCATCCATTGGTCTTTCCCGCCTTTCTGGTTGCGGTCCAAGAGGTGATGGTTGTCGATGGTTAGAGACTTTTAGAGAGATGGCTCAGAATTTAAGTCAGTGGCGCGAACGCTGCATGGCTTGTCCGCAGAACGTGTGACCCATAAAAACACCGAAAACTGGACGAAGGATCATAAAATATGTACGATGAAAATACGAAGAATAACTGTGTTCTCGTGATTTGTTTGTTTTCCATTCGGGGGCCATTTTTGTATGATTTTTATTAGATGTTGTGCTGGCACAGTGCTTGTTTTCGAAGTGATGTAAAATATATCGTTGGATTCGATCAAGTAACGAAGTTGATGTTTGCAGTGCAAAGATTGTGGTAATAAAGGGAACGATGGTAGATGGCAACATCTACAAAGAAGCGGGCTGGATTGGATGCAATGGATGGAAATTCGTTAATAAAAGAAAAAAAGGTGACTTTCAGTAGAAAACTCTGGGGTACATCACCTCTAACAGGAATTGATTTTGTAAAATCCCATCGGCTCGAACAAAAAACGTTCGTTTACGAGAGGATCTTGATGCAAGCACTGTAAAAGCTGGGGAAAATCGAAACTTAGGCAGTTTCGCCGGCAGATCTTTATGCCAAACTAGGTTGAAGGCCTTGGAAATACCGAGCAGGACCAAGTGAGTTCCTCCGTGATTATTGGGTTTAGCCGATCAGGAGTGTAACATAAGGGCCAGCAGTTCATCGGCTGGGCAATATTGTCTGGATCGTTATTGGCCGTCGCTGTCATTCGCGTTCGTGAACCGATGTCAGTTAGTCGATGATAACGGTTTCGAACATCTTAAAAGTAACAGATGTTACGGAACTTGAACGACAATCGGTTCTGAAAATATCTTATTTCAGCGTACGAAACTTAATAGACTGCGTTGGTTGGGTCATGTGTTGCGTACGGCGAACACTCGTCTACCATAATACTCCCTATTTCGCGTCCCTCCCACGGAAGGGAAGAAGCCATCTGGAGGTCAACAGATGACGTGGCAACGTGAAATGATAAAATGCACAGCAAACTTAAATAAAATAGGTGTCTCACGCTTTTCTATGACTCCGGAAGATCCGTTAGCTAGCTGGGTGGATGCACTGAAGCATATTCTATCGAATGATTGATTGAAAAAGTGCGGTTGTCGCGGTACGTCGGGTACTATGGCATCCTTTTCTATTCTGGCTTGTGTAGATCCCGTGGACGTCTCCTTTGCACATTCACACTCCTCATGGTTACATGTGACTTTGGGGAAAAAGTAGTGCTCACTGTTGCTTGTTTACCACTAAACGGTGATAATGATGGATAATGTAAAAGATGGACTAATTTAGAGGCGTACTTTGAGGACAACAGAGGCGATACCGTCGGGGGTCTCGTGTTTGTGCGCGTCCTGAAAGCGTGGCGCATAGTGGATTGTCCTGGTGCTAGTATGTTGGCTGATGCTTTTTCTGCCACGTTAAACATTGCTATGAGAAGAATGGACAGGTGCAGTAAATAGAGCGTGGATGCACAGCGGCGGGTAAAAAAGAAGGCCGTAATAGCTAGCACACGGAATACAACCTTAGTGCACAAACACGCTTTTTTCAATCATGCTGAATCGATAAAGTTTGACAGCGCGGTCCCTGCCGTTCGTGGTTCACTATCATGTCCTTTATTGTCTGCATTCAGCCAGCTGAAGGATCCTTTGGTTCGTAACCCCGCAGATGTAGGACATCTACTTTAACTAATTTTGCTGTTCATTTTCCCATTCCACGCTTTTACGTGATCTGTTGCCCTCCAGTCTGGCTGAAGTAGGACACTGCGATAGATAAGTGTTCGCCGTACACGTGGCTAAACCAACGAAATCAACTTAGCTCGATCCGCTTTGACGTTGTGGCGCAAAGTGAAAACCTAATTGATCGCCTGGACGATGGTGTTGATATGTTTAGGACGCATTTTATACTTTCCAAGTGTGAGATACCGTTACAGGTCGGCATTGGCTGGAAGTCGAACCCTGATCTTATATGTAGAGGACGGGATTGGGTGTAGTCAATACATTTACTTACTTGGTAGTTGTGTTGCATCGGATGGTTGTATATCGGATGAAGTGTCTTCGTGCATAGAAAGTCCTCGATTGGCATTCACTAACTTGAGTCATCTGTGGCGTTGGTATTACATCCAATTATTGACCAAATGCCGAATATACAGCGGCAGTCAGTTCGATCCTGCTATGCGGATCGGAAGCATGGCTGTTAAAAAATGTGGGAAGATTTTTGATGTTTGGACACCATTGTCTTCATAGTATTGGTAGATTATGATTGGAGAATGGCCTTAGTAACTCGATGTTTAGGGTTCACTCTTTAGAAGAGGTACTGTATGAGAATAGGTTAAGGTAACTGGGGTGTTTTGTGCATGCTCACAGAATGACTGTCTCGTTGATACTTTCATCTCGTTACTTGTACGAACGTTTCGACTACCGTGTGTTGTCTTTCTCAAGGCAAGTTTTACAATCAAATGCTTTTGTTAACATTATGTCATTCACAATTAAATCCAATACGTGGCGCATCGATTTTTCGGTGCACTCCTTACATCATTTTGTCCTGACATTTCTCTACTCCAATTAGTTAATCCTCAGTACTACATCTTGTGACATCACTGCACTGGTTCACCCTGAAAGCGTTCGTTTTATCTTTCGGGCCGTTCCATTTTCTTATCACCATAATGGACGTAATCAGTGAGCTGTCTCGTAATGCGGATCTTCATTTTTATTTACTTGTGCGTTTCAGGCTTTCATGTATCTCGAAAATCTGTTGGAATTCGCCGATGTTATGTCGATTGCAGTTCACGTGAACGATATCGGCCCACAGGGAAATTCGAATGTGCTCACCTTTTTGAGCAATAATGTTAACAATTGTGAACCTTTTCGACCTCGCGTGGGAGCGTTTCTCTGTGAGTTTTAGAATGGGGATTTGCCCATGTGATTGTATTTATTATTGTATGTTTTTACTCCTCGTTGGATCTTAATGACCATTTCCGGAATACCGTAAGGCTAGTTGCTCCATTCAAGTTTCTCGAGTGCTAAAATTTTGTGCCATTTACTAAAGTGCTAATTACCGTTGTAATTAGTGTCTTCTGTTTTCTAGACACAATTGCATTAAACATTGTATGCCAACCCTGTACCTTGCGAAAAATAGATCTTGTATAGATTAATCATTCAATATTCTTGAATGAATAGTGTGTGGCCGGCGGTGGCCAAACAGATAAGATCGTGGCCTTTGGACGTGAAGGTTGCGGGTTCGAATCCTCCCAACGCCGAACAACTTCCCACTTGGCAGCCCTCTGTTGGCCGCGGCCCCCCTCGTGAAAATTGATGTACATTGTAGTTTCAATAATACAAAAGTAAAAAGATACGATAAAAAGCTCGTTTTAGCTGAACCTTGAGGCCATGGTTGTTTCTTTAAATTTTCGCGGAAAATATCACATCTGGATTCAGATAACGCGTCATTCAAACCATGGCATAAGATCCTTGCTTATTCTTCGAATTTCTGGACCTTATTCTGATGCGATTTTGAACGCAAAAATAAAAAAGCGATGGTATTCTTAACGCAGCTGTCGATAAAATTGGTTCTGTTGCAGTCCTTCTTTAGGTTCTGTCAAGAATATTGAATGGTTCGCTTACATATACTCTTTCTTGAGGCGCACACAATTGCTACTTAATGGTGAATGCACTTGTTCCTGGAATACACGAAAATCCATTAGTTCTAGTGATGATTAGTATGCTGTTAAGGTCTCAAACTGAATGAAGGGTCAGCATGTGACACGCCGACCAACGCCTGTTGCAGTGACGTGGTCGAATAACGGATATTGTTATTTTGTAATTTTCGACTTTCTTATTCGTTCGAGTTATGCACTTTGTTTCTCACCGATCAAAAGGCCAGTGCGACCTGCTGTTGGTAGCAGTCATTCCCGTGACAAATAGGTTCGCGATAAATCATACCATCAGGACATTATTTGGAGTGTGATTTACGTTTTCGAACTTGCAGTTTGTAGCGTTACCTTCTGTCATTCTGCTCCTCATTGTCAGAACTCGATCCTGATGTGTGTTGTGTTGTTTAAATTGTCCATTGGGTTAGCATCTCTTTGCAAACTAATATTGACAGTTTTTTATCCTGTTACCTTGCCCTGAATCTCTAATTGCGTTACTATGCGCCAGCCGTCCTTTTTCAATTCCATGTCGCGAACGCTCTCACTTGACAAAATCCAAAAGTCATTGAGGTGCAAACAATGAAATTCGGAGGTAGTTTGAAGAGCCTTGTTTTATGTAAAATGAGAAGCCAAATTGTATTTTTGGTATCGAGAAGGCCAATGCGCGTGAATTTTTGTTCGTTATGACAAGCTGTTCCTTGTCCCACATTGATATAGTAATATTCATATGCGTTTTGATCCCCCTATGCTTAAATTGATTCCATGGTGAGGCAGTCCAAAAGACCCACATGAACGAGCTGTGTATAGCACTTTGATATGGTAGTAGAATGTCATCAGCCAAGTTATTCTTCCCGTCTTATTCTGTTTTTCTGATCTAAGGCGGAAAATGGACTGCGTAAAAACCAGTTATCCGTGTAAAAGCAGGACGAGCAGAAGAGAATAACATTTCTCTCCAATATTCGTAGTTTATTCGTGCTATATGTCTTTATCAGTTGGCTGGAAACCTTGAGAGTAGGTCTTTTTATTGGCTTAATTTTCGTGTCGTACTCATGCAAAATCGGTTTTCCCTCACTCCATCGGAAAGTAGATTCTGTTAAGTGATGTTTCCATCTGGTACCAAAAGTCCAAAGCTGCCTTGTTTTGATCTGATGAGTAGTGGAGACAATACGTGTCGGAGAGGCAGGAGGCCATTTGCACTTTGGTGATTGATGCACGGGATACACACCGGAGCGACTGCAAACCAGGAAGGATGGGGAATCAACTGTTCCTGGAACAGAGAAGTGGTTTAATCTTGTGACGGTCAGAGTTGAACAGGGTGCCGTTCAAAATGAGTCAATTGAGTCGATAGACGGGGCGCATTGGGCAAATGAGCTCTTCCCTGTGTTTATCTTCATCAACCGTTTATGATAAAGGATACAATCGTGTAAAACTGCCTGTGGTCATCTTTATCGTTCTCGCCTGATTAAGCAGGGACGGGTTTAACAAGAATCATAATGACCGATTGAAGTCGCTAGATTTAATGGCATGGATAAAACAATTCGTATTCCCTCGTAAGCCCTGCATACCCGTTTTCAGTATTGCGTGATCGGCAATGTAGTGCTTATTACCTGCACGAAAGCAGTTCTATCTGAAATTTCTGGATGAATAATCCGTAGAAAAAGTGCAGATATTGAATTTGGTAAAGTGGAAGGCTTGCTTTGTCAATAGGAAAACGTTGCAGTGTTGTTGCCATGATAGTCCACCTCATTATGCCGTTCGATTTCACTCACCATTTCATCTGTTCCGATTGTTTCAAAAATCGCCTAGAGGCAGCTTAAGATTCTGTCACAGTCATGTGCACCATTGTTCAGTTTGTTTCGGATCTCTGTTTGTGCTAACTGATTATGCGGTAATTCACAAACACCGTACCCTCTTTAAAACTCTGCTATGTATGTGTCCGTATGGGATACGCCATATTTCTAACTTTTAATGGAGACGTTACATTTGAAATCACTGCGGCGTATGATAACCTTTGCCAATACAGTATTGTACCACATCTTACTGAGAATAAAAATACGGGAGACAGGCATCAACATTTTTGTGAACAACTTGTCATGGGTTACGTTGCTCACTACTCTTTACTTAGCCATCACAGGGGTTGTTCTCCAAATTTGTTCATTTTGGGCACTTAGCATACCGATTAAAAGCGGTTATCATTCAGCAATGTGTTAATTCGTGATAATTCTCTTATTTCACCTATGTACTGGTCTTTAACACAGCGTTTTGATATTTCCCTCATCGTTGTGATCATTGGGAAGAGACATCACATGATCTTTGTCATATATCTTTATTTCAGTATCCGCTATCTTTGCGTTGATTGCAAACTTGGATCGGAAATCAGAATCGTACTCCGAAGAAATTATTCGTCTGATTTTCCGCATGAACAATTTGCAATACATACTGAGAACAGTTCAAAAGTGAGCATTTGAAGGCACAAAAGTACATTTAACCCGAGCCTTTTTTACATATTTCTGAACCGCTGATCTTGCTTGAAGAGAAATGAACTGTTATCCGTTTGATCTGCTGGGTCCTTAGTAAAACAGTAATTTACTCATCAACATACAGACAGCCAACTCGCACCTGGAAACTAAAAGCGCTTCTATACGTATGCATTGGTCACCTTTCCCTCGTAAATCAATGCCGTGTTGGATTTCGGACTAAACGGTTCAGTTGATACTTCAGGTTTGGATTACGAAAATACTGCTTCTATGGAATGGGTAGTCGAGAACTATCTTTAACTTTCCTTATTTGAATCCCATTAAGTAATCTTTTGTACGCAGTTTGGCTCGGAAGTCCTTTAATTTGTGGACAGGAATAACTGCATCTTTGTCTCGTTTGTTAGTATAAGCGCCGAACGTGTCGGTTCTCTGGAGACTATAGACGACATTCACTAGACCATATCCTAATTGCTTTCAAGTGTGTATTCAGTGTAGGGCCATAGTTGCTGTCGTTGATTAAAACGCTGCATTTTTCTGTTTCAAAAAGCAGCAAAGCAGTGTGATCTGATGAAACCGACAAAGGTGATCGCTCGATTCGAACGAATTATTTTGTATTCACAACGTTGCCTTTAGATTAATCAATCGTAATTGTTATCCATGCCGTGCATTTCTGTACCTCAGTGTGTACAAAATTAATATGCGGAGATTGTAGTGGAAACTACTTTCATGTAAAGACTTTATGTAATCAACAGAATCAGAGTAACTCCTGGCCACACGGTAGATTATCTGCGACCGATAAAACCTACGACCATTAGACACAAAGACAACGAGTTGTCCACACACGAACAAACCTTTTTGCCAAATGAAAGTTCAACAACGAACGATCTATACACCTGACCAATATCCCAGTCGAGCTTAGACTGCCATATGCACGTTCGTGTCCATTGCGTTATGGTAGTCAATCACCGGCTAGCGACAAGTGGGAGCCTGTGTTCATCGAGGTATCTATTATTTCAAAGTTTCCCGAACCCGCCTGTCATAAACGTGATGGTGTTCTCTGAACATATAAGTCATGATTAGTAGATTATTTCAATCTTCATGTTTTTTTCGATCGATTGCCTTTATCATTCCTTCCTGTTCTCTTCCTTACAGTACTCAGTTACATCAGTATTTACTTAGCTACGATTCGGAGGCGATTGCCCGCATCAATTCATTAATGGATGAACGTCGAGGTCGTTATTCGCTTATGTATGTTCCGTCAACCGTTGCTTTTGGTATCAAATTTTTCCCAATGGCTTTTAAGTTTTTTATTGGTTAGATTGAAAACTCGGGAATTTTCGATCGTCGAGGTTGGCATTGAGGTAACATTGTTATTATGTGGTGTCTCATTGAACTCTTTTGTATTTATTGGTTTGACTTTGATATCGTAAATGATCTTGAGCTGACTTTCAGTAGTTTAACCTTTGATCTGCTAAGTTTGTTCTCTTATGTTTCGTGCCGCTGACTCCATTTAGACTAAACGAAAATTGAACGATTGAATTCTATGGGTACTCATATGACGTGGGGATCTATACTTGGTTCACTGGTCCGTTCGTCAAACCCTAGTCATGTCGTTTGCTTCTTATCAAACTATGTACGTGCTCCAGCCCAACATTTCTGTTGAAGTAGGTCAGGATCAATCCCCCACAGGACACTCAATGAATTTTTCGGAAGCCTACTATCATATCATTCCAAGAGCTTCAAATGATCAGATTTTTCGCGTCAGAAGTCCTGCTAACATGCAAAATACGAAATGTCACAATTGCTCAAACAGTTTTAAGTCATCTGGGGACCAAATTTATAGGCAGGTATTTTATGAATATGGAAGACTATTGTTAAACAGATTTATTCATTAACGAGATCACTTTGACTTGTGATGACTATTTCGCAACCTATGTGCCACACTGGATGAACACTGCCATGTGAAAATGCTCGATTTTGTCTTTGTTGGAATTTTCACGCTAGTTTTTTTCGAATGTGGAGACCGATATTGGATTTTTCCCATTTGAAAGAGAACTTTAGAATCTGCTGGAGGTGATTTTGACATCCACGTATATAAAAATAAACTTATTGCATTCTTAGTTTATTTAAACTATCGAGTTCCTGGAAGTAGTACTATAAATCACGCTTGTACCGTCTGAAGTTTTGAATCACATCGTTGCCGGTCTGGGATGAATGTATCGAATCCGAATCCAGCGACCATTAAGAACTTCTGAGTAAGTCGGCCTTAATGTTCTTGAGCTTGTTTCAGGTTTAATATAGAACCAACCAATAACTTATCGGCTAGCATAAAAACTACTAATCTTAACTTTTCGGTTTCTCTTCCGTTTCAACTTAATGACTGAATGATACTGTGGAGCATAGTAACTTCATCCATTCTGTTACCTAGTTATTCGATGGTTAAGTATGTTGAATGCGTTTTGTTCGAAAATCCAGATTTTCATCATGCTGACAAAAGGCAGGAAACCGTACCCGCCTCTCCGAAGTTAGGCAAAAGTTGTCAGAAATCAGACGTCAACCTTGGAGAAGGGATGCGCAGCATTTATATTTTCTAGAAAGTGATTCCGATGATGAATCTACATGATACAATGAAACACGACGATAATCTTAGTCCTTGCGGTTTTCCTCGTAAAATACTTTAGGATGCTACCAGTTTCAAGTCCTCAAGATCTGTTTACTGCATGATATGAGTTGCAGAGAAGGTTCGTCTTGTATGGTAGTCAGTAGCGTTTTGCTTCGTGCTTTATTTCTTCATTTACATAACTTTGCTCCGTGGCCCACGAAGGGCATTTGATCATTGAAGTTTCGATCTATCTGCTCACTGACTGTATGATACGATAATACGGGAAGAGTGCGATAAGCGCGGATTCGGTAGTTTGTTCTCCCAGCGACCATTTAAGTCTACTTCAGATCCAGTGAACTGCATTGTTCTGCTCGTTTCCATTTTTGGCATATAGGAATTGCTATCACTAATTACGATCTTTACGTAGTCGTTTCCCCAAAAAAACAGGAAGAGAGCTAACTCAGCCTAACTAATGGTCAGGTTGTACAATTCTTTTGTTTTTTATCTAGCCTGTTAAGAGAAATCCAGAACTGTTTGGTGTGATAAAACACGGTCCAAACACTCCAAAGCGCGCGTTGATTTTGCTGTCCATATATTTATGCCCATTCAAACCACTAACACCGATGTCAAAGTCTGTCGTCGAAACTAGTTCGGTAGGCGATTGGGATACCGTAACTCGTCAATCTAATTTTGATCTCAGGCTCTCACTGAGACAACCTCGGATGCTTGCTGCCCAGCTGTCCGGGTGAATCGTCCCTATTTATCTGATTTTCTCCAAAACGTGCTGCCCAGTTTCATTTGGCGCGCGCTTGCTTAATTTCTATACTCACGCTTAGGAAGTTCCGCTTCGTAAACCCCGCTGACTGTTTCTGTATTGAAACTCACCCTGCCTGTGCTATTCACATTATCTTCAGCATGATCCATACGGTTCTACTCCAAAGTTGAAGCTGTATTCCCGGTTCACCTAACGGTCCTTCAGCTCTAACTCGCATTATTACTAGTACCGGTTGTGTCGGGTTTTCCGTATTATCTCCAATCTCTTTTTCTCTAGTGCAGATGTGTCAACCATACCATGGACCACAGAATAATTATTTTATTCACAAGAAACGATGCTGTATGTTCAACTTTTGATGTACATTATTTGTCAACGTTCTCGGGTATATGCATTAGCAATTATCTAGTCTTCCGAAATTAGCTTATTAAAGCTCATGGTAGATAATTGTGATCACGCCTGACCAGAACCTATGTGATCAATTGGGGTGTACCTTGAACGACCAATTGCCATCACCCGACATTCCTGTCCACCTTTTACCTTCGGTCTTTTGGCAGCCATTGCTGCCGTCACTGTGAAGTTTCCTGCTTATCGCTGTGTTACAGCACAAGTTTAGTTTCCGGATAATTATATGAACATCACACTGCTTTGAACTTATCTTGCGGCCATTTATTCACATCGTTCACTTTTTTTCCTGAGTCGTTATTTGGTTTCATATGCACATTTTCCGCTTTCAGTGCATTCGTTCTTCCGTCTATCTTCTCTCCCATTCGATAGTACCGCCACCATGTTGCATTTGCAGCCCTCTGCAACTGATTGTAATTCCAGCACCTTACGTCGCCGAGCCTCACAGTTCGGGGCAGCAATCGCATCCGTTCTCTCACCCTCACTGAATCATACATCGTTTCGACCTCAAAGCTCACTATCCGTTGCATCCACTTGCACCATGAGCAGTGAGACCGATGGCAGTCTGGACTCTGCTTCCAATAGTGCCGATCATCTGACCAAGGTTTTTAAGCTTATGAACGATCAGTATTATACCTCGATTTTCTTCATGCCTTCTGTCCGCTCCTTTTGTCTGCATATTTGGTAATTTCATCAACGTGGAATGCTCATGTTTGATCTGGCTTGTGGCTAACTCGCGCTACCTGATGCATTCAGCAATCCCCTTTTCTGTTCTCGCCCGTTTGCATGTCCACATTGTTGCTTGTCATCCGAAATTCAAAGTAGTGCATTTAGAGGCATGAATCATGGGATTCTAGCAGTTCTCATAAACTACGTTATTTTTCCTCGAACGATGATTTTCATCAAAGCGTCATTATCTGTGTTTGCACTGTGAAGTCGTCTCCGTTTTCACTTTCCAGCTGAGCAGAACTTTTCGCCATAATGGAACAATCAGCAAAGAATTCATCTTGGCACGGCTATCCTTCCTAATGTTCGTTTAAACTATGTTAGTGTAAAAACGTTTAGAGTGATTCGCAAAGTGCATGAAAAGGTTTGTTTCTTTTTCAAGGAATTGCTGTTTCTGCTGCCCTTATCACCCGAATATGGTTTGCTACTATATTTCTCGTGGGTGTAAAGCCGTACAACATAGATCTGACTCTTAGACTTTAGCACAAAGCTCCCTAAATCGTGGCGTTGAGATTCAAAACTACAAAGAAAGTATCGCAGGTACGAGATTTTTTATCTGGACAAATTTAATATCCGCATTTGGTCCATACATTCTGGATGACTGCTATTTTGCTGCTCCTGTTTACACCTCTGACAAATACATAGTGTTAGCATTTTTCACGTATACTCGTGATGTGTGAGCAGTTGTCTGCGTAGTTCTTGTAATCTGTTTTGATCAGCCGTTTTATGCATTTCATTCCTACCCGCTTCCTCCGTGGTCGTCGTCCGCACTTCTCTGATTGTCGGATGGTGTGCTTCATGGGATTCGCACGTGTTCCATCTGTTTGTATATATTATGACATTGTTTTGCCCTCCTGCACTGTCTTCTCTGATTCGCAATCAATCTCATCAGGTGTGTGAACGCCCTGATGATACCCAATGTGACTCAGTTGTCACGCTTCGGTGGATTGTCCGGTCGGGTAGTGAGTAATTCTATTTCGTATTACGGTCCAATCTTTTCAACCTTTGATCACCATGTGCTTGGTTGTTTCCATCGTTGTTTTTCCTGTTATCGATGCTACTGTTTTACATACTTGTCACGCGTAGTTTACCATTGTAATCCAGTGAACTAACTTCCATCAATTCCTCATTTCAGTTGGACACCAAGGAACGAGCTGCACTCAAATCGTTGTGGCATGTAGGTTTCACAGTGGCTCATTGGTATAATGTTACTGTTGTTTTTATTTGTTGTTAACGTCATATCCAAGCTGTTCAGCAATAGTATTCTTTGGAGACCATCTAGCACACACGAAAGATACTCGTCATAATCAATCCGGTTCCGAACTCGACCAGACTTGTATGATTATACAGTTACCCTATGAACAAGGACAATTTCTGCAGGCGCACGATCTCTGTCTTTCTTTCGTTGGAAGCAACATTATCTCCGGTCGATCTTGCCGTTCTGTGGCCCTGCTTCTCGTTGAAGGGTGTATCAGATAAATTCGTGTTTCTTTTCCAATCCCTATGTGGGATTAGCCTCGGCCGAGCTCTTGCCTACTGCGGTCTTTCATTTGCAAAGTGATTTCGTCGAGGTTCCCCTCACTGTTTCTCCCCCGTTTTATAGCTGAGACTGTAAGGGAAATAGCTCTAACTTCGTATAAGAACAGTAGCACTTATATTTGTCTTTATGTGGCGTCCCGGAGTGGTGTTTTTCATTGGAGACTCATGAAAACTGCAATTTACTCTCAACGTTGTGGCCTGAAGATCAAATTTGGGATTTGCCTTACATATCCGAAGTGCCAAGTGCTCGTGCTGATCTGGTTTGTTCCAAAACTCAATCTTGCTCTTGAAGATAATCGATTAGATGATAGATTTTGTTATGATAGCATTTACATCTCACCAGGCTGTCTTCTATCGTATATACAGCAAGCCCGTTCAGCTTTTGTCACTCTGATACATCTATGCTTCTGCCATGCCAGAGCTGTACGATTGGCCCAGTAGGATGCCGCTCTTGGATCAAGAAAGACGGAGTCCCTGGATTGTGTCCCTACCTTTTAAGATTTGTCTCATTGAAGATTTGATCAACACAACCCGCGTGGGATGGGGAACCGCCTTGATTTTCACGCATACACCTTTGGGGAGCGCCAGGCGAGCGGCGCAGTGTCATGCCGGTGACCACTTTTGATACATCAGTCAAGAAACTAGTTTTGTAGTTTTCACGAGAGGACCTATCACCCTTCTCGTAAATAGGTGCAATCACCGATTCGTGTCTACGCTCAGAAATTTGTTCGCTTTCCCAGATTGTTGCCACGAGTTTTGTTAACTCCGATGTTAATTCCTGGTCACCGTTCTTGAGTAAGGACGGAGACAGCGTATTTTGTCCGTCTGCTTCATGGCTTTTTAAAGGCCCACCTCGTCACTCTAATGGTGGACCGTTATCTACTTGCGTCGGCTCATTTTCAGGCCTAAATGAAGGGTCGACGGTGGACGGACTGAACTCTTCGATGTTCCTGACAATGAATCAATGAGTTGTCAGGTTCTTTGATCCCCTTGATTACAATTGGCCTCCGCGACCCAGTGTCCCCAACCAGTCGGTAGACGTTGCGACTGTTGCTCATGGTTGTAGCTTTTTTCGTTTCTGTTAGCGCTGCTGCTCACCATCATTTCTCAGGGTTTTGGTCACTTGACATCTCAGGGGTTTGTTTGTCTCAAGGCAACTGAGGTCGACGATATCCATCGTTTCTGGGGTTTCCATAGCATGGAGCCCTTTGTAACAGTTACGTCTGAATGCATGGTACGCTTGGATCCTGGGAATTTCGTTATGACGACAGTCGCGGTGAAAACTGTTTGAAACTGAAGTCAGTGGTTACGATCTAGAATCAGCTACAAAGAATCATAAACTAGAAGCAAACAAAGCGAAAACGAAGCAAAGCGCGATCTGCGTCCACGGAAGTAAGGGAAGGCTGTGTATGGATGCCAAAAACGAAAGGCCATTAAGCTTAAGTGCGAATCATGCAAAAATGAGGGAAGATTATACCCAGAAAAACAGGGTTAGCGACCACACGCCTCTGACGTCAGTTGTGCAGCACATGGGTTTGAAACCGGACCGACTACAGGGTGAAGACAGGCACGGAACCATTCAGGTGCCCTAGCCCGCGGACTGAATGGAGGGGCTTGATTTCGTGACACGCTCAGGGGCGAGAAAGATCGGTGTTCAAAATGAAGGCCAAAGAATAAACAAGGAGACCGTCAAACGAACGATAATGGTCTCAAAAATCTATCTTGTGTGGACCTACATAAACCATGTGATTATTTAATAAACGAAATCGTCATGTTGAGCAGCCAGGAGTTCATTTATCGTTCTCGCTTGATTAGACACGCTGGGATTGGGCTAGAATCGATCGACTGAAGACGCTAGAGTTAGTGACAGTGATGAACAAGATCTTAAAACAATGAGTGTGAGCTAAAATGATCGATAATCCCTGATTGATCCTTGCCATCGATGACTGATGGCGATGTGATTAGTCTGAGTCCAATGCTATAAAGTGAAAGAAGGCCGTCAGGTCAGCTGATCTCTTTTTTACATCAAACGGTAGTATTCCTCTGTGATCGGAACAAACTTGGATGAGGTTATCGTTGTCAATGCGATCCGTAGAGATAGAAAATGGGCCTTTTGTGTGCAGTTCTTTCCCCGCTAATTAGATAAGTTGGACGTTACAATCACCAGCAACAACCTCTACGTTCGTTGAACTCATCAGAGTGATGAGAACATGCTTCGGCCTTTTGAGAGCTGCAACCGGCGAGTGTATAAATAGGTACAATAAACCATCCCGCGCTTCAGTCGACCACTGTTGACGCCCACGAGCTGTACACAAACTGTTGTCAGAATCATGGCGAAGAACGATAGCAATGAGCAAGAAAGAGAACAGAGCAAGGAACATTGTACTGAGTTCACCACACCTTAGTTTTTCCATTCTCTATCTCCACCTCATCGGCGATTTATCGAAATCCATAATAGTACTGCGGCCTTGACACATCCTGTCTGCTCAAACCGAAGTAGAGGATTGACTTAAGAGACCCTAACCTGAGCGTTTGACCGAATGATCTAACTAACAAGGCAGTAGGGTAATCTGAGAGTCTCGCAAGCTACCTGGGACCGGCGACTGATTGTTCATTTCACGCGCCCTTCTGATGGGGCTAGACATCGTGGATGCCCTGCTGCAACCCTTCGCCGCGGACACCGGTGAGCATACTGCTATATTCTTTGTACGCCGTCAGTGGTCAGTTAAGAATCAGGGTTTAACCAGCTTCCCTAGACTGGTTACCAATAGTCGGTTAACCCGGTGGAAGGCGCCGGGCACTCACCTTCGTCCTAGAACTTTTTTTGAGGACACCTCAAGATGTCAGTGCGTAGGACTTCCTCGGGAGAGGCTGTTTGAGTCGCTGGCCATTTGGTAGGATTACATAAGTGTTCGGAGCGAATTGCGTTCTCGGAACCCGAGACCCTCAGCTCCGACCGTGTTTGTTCCCTACCCTTACTCTACTTAGAAGTATCATTTACGGCATCTTGAGTAATCCCTGTATCGGTAAGGTTCTCCACAAGAAGATTGCCAAGCAATAAATCGCGGCTGCCCACATTGCAGAGGGGCCTTTCTTAGGAACCCTAATGGGGATCCTTTTGCTGAAAATTCTCATCCATAAAGCAATGGGGCAGTATTGCAGTGAAGTAGCTCTGAGCAGGCTCATGCTTATCACTACATAGTACAATCGAGGAAACGGGCAGTGCGGTTTTGGTTCTGTTTTATGACCGATGCTGTATAGGGTTGTTTATAGCCGTGTAACTCATTCGAGATGGTTACTGATGCTACTGGGAAGTCCAGCCGCTAAGCAGGAGAACAATTAACGTTCTCAACCGACTTTTCTGGTTCTCGCAAGAACCTGTCGCCAAGGCAGCGAGGGGTGGTAGATTGCAAGCCCATCTTGGGTCATTTGTTCTTCCACACATTTTCTGATTGAGTTGCTAGCTCAGATGAACTCCGAACCTGGAGGATCATAAGAGTGGTTGCTCAAGCTCCTAATCATTGACCCTCCAGGCGTGATTAGTTCTTCGACTTCGGATAAGCAATCCAATACTAGTCGTTGAATCATGAAGGCGCGCCAATTGTTACAACCCGTCAGGGTGCAGTATGGTTGTGACGGGTGATACCGTGTATTTTTTTCTTAGATCTCCTAGGGATAATAAACAGTCTGCTGTCAGAAATCCTTTTTCACGAGGTCTAATTCGATAATTCAAAATGAACCAATCACCTGTTTCACTGGTACCTGTGGAATGTTGCTTATAGCCAATAAACTTGGTGTGCCACTCATGAAACGCTTCTTGATTATTTTGAAAGCATCGAGGATTTAAAGTATATTGTCTCTTGAACATTTATTCCATGCGTTAGTCTTTTTTTCAGGAATATATTTAGTGTTCATTTCAAAGTAGCAATCCGATTTAAAGCCTCCTATGTTCGCTCCGGAGACTCACCCACTCCGATATCCGTGACAGGTCTCAACTGTTTTACGCTAAAGCCAACCCGTGGAAAAGCATTCGGAACTGTCCTAACCCGCACGCCGACTGTCGTACTGAGATCTCGCCCTCATACATCTGAAGCGTAATAGGTCGTGCACGCACGTTTGCAAGTTCTTGCCGCCCAGGGCAATGGTCGCCTGCATACTGGTTTTCAATTGGATCATATTTATGCGCTCCCGAGACTTTTTTAACGAGTCACTTTTTGACACAATTCGGAAATACAGCAGAAGGTGATAGTTATTCCGTCCTAGAGATATTCTCAAGTGGTTAAATACAGGCAGATTGGTGGTAACATCGTTTTGGTTTTTCGTAGCCTTCACAATGAACGAACATGAATATCACTCAAATGTCACAGGATCTTCTTTGATTGCAAACGGTAAAATCTCTTATGGAAACCAATCTGTTTTTAACGTACGATGCAAATAGCCCCCGCCCCCCGTTGCTTATCAGTGGGAATTTATTTTTCTCAAGGCCTTTCAGATACTCAGAATTTGTTTATTGCGGTAGCTTCACTTTTTAACAATCTTTTTCTTGATTTTCACGATCATAGGATTTTAACACAGGTTTGAATAATCTAATACGACAGCATTCGGGGGTCACTGTGCCGGACAAAGAGTTACGCGACGCTCTAGAACGTCAGCTGGTAGCTGATCTAATCCCACCGTACCAAGTATTCTGGGACAGATCGGCCAACATGGGATTCACTTCGCATCGGGAAAAATACATGCGCATCAGTGTACAGGACTTGGAAACGCGCCTAAGACAGCTACTGATTGGTTCTGGTCGATAAACAGTCTATGTGAACGAATTTAACACATTGAAATGATACATTTTTGCTCCCAATGATTTGTTTTTACCTCGTCTAATTATTTGATTTCATATTGACCTGTCGCACTGAAAGTTCGTTGCTTTTTGTTGTGCTTCTTATCCAAGATACTTTCCTCAGGAAATCGTCCATTGTTTTGAATAACCCTGTTTGACTGTTTTCGGCTGTGTACGGCAAATTTAAATCTTTCGGCATTCCCTCATCAGGAATCAACTGCCTGTGAAATCGGATTGCAAGGTCTCGGTCTTGCTGATTGTCCCTTCTCGTTTGTTGAACTATGTACAGCGTTTGTTTAGTTGTTGTGCTGTCCACGTGCCCCTGGAAGCCCCGTAACAATTGCAATAATGGCCTTGGGTTTCTGTTCTCGTGAATAATTACGCTGTCATCCATGGAGGCCGTGAAATTACTCAGTCTCGTTTTGCCACATCATTGTTTTGGATTACTACATGCCTTTCCATAGGCCAATAATTATCCCATGCTGACGATGCGACTAATGCCTGGATATCAGGATTGAGCCTGATCATCGCTTACCACTATTAATTTCGTCAAGGTAGTCAAGCTAAGTAAGTGGTTTATACTTCCCGGTAAATAATTATCTGCCCTGTTGTCTGTCGCCTTGGTCGTCATTAGCCACCAGCTCGTCGAGACTCTTATCTAGACAGTGGTGCACCAGAGATCGTATGTGATAGCCTCTTCTTGATGCCAACCCAATTGAGTCAACAGAACCCTTTTTACGACTTTAAGTTGTAGATAGGAGTTCTGTTTCCTAACCATCGAGATGATCACCTGTTCGTCGCATGATGACCTCAGGTAATGATGTAACGCGCCGATGGGTTTTGTATTTGCTATTATTCAAGTCCCACATTATAGCTTTTGAATGGTATTCGTCTTATCGATAAGGTTTTGCAACAAAAGAGTGATCGGCTCTCACCCTCTTAGGTATTCAATAGTTATGATGAATCGCGCGAAAAATGATTTAAATGATTTCAGCGTCGGTTGTTCGAAGGTGTCCAATGGCAATTGTCCCTGAGATAAATGTGAACATACTGTCTGGCCGTACTGTTCATGTTACTGAAAGTGTCCTTCAAGTCGGTCACTTTCCTATGCAAGAATTCACAACTTGTCCAATTAAAAAAAATGTGTCCTTCCACTGTGCCAATCGTCGGCGAGCGACACTGCTCGGTGAAACAAACGTTTCGGTTTCCACGATAAAGAATGACGACAGTAGAACTCAGTCAAACCCAACACTTTTCAAGTAGGTTTAACGGAGCGTCGCTTAGCCTACCGTTGAATGCGTAAATTTATTTTGGCCTAGTGTCTCCTCAGCCAATGCTTTTCGACTAAATTTTTCCTTCGATGTTACTGAACCGAGAAGTTTTTGATTCTGCTAGACCAAATCGGATCAGTAGAATGTTTCCAACTCCAAGCGTACTACCAAAGCGAATCAATTGTTTTTTTTTCGGCGAAGCAGTAGGATCTAGTTCTGGTGATATACAGGCGTTAGCGACAACGAAATTCATGCATTCTAGTTTCAATTTAATCCCATCTCTATGTATAGGAAGTCCGGGCTAACTCAAGGAATCAAAAGGACTTTGTGACTGGTCATAAACTATCCGCAGCCAGCATTTTAAACTGCCATTGTGCAACGGCACGTCAGAGATTTACTACTGAATACCCGAAATCATTAGCTAAGGCTTGTTTTCCTCGAGATAGGGTTTATGGTTTGTCGGGTGCAGCTATCTGTCTCTTACCGGGCTGTTTACTGGTGCGCAGTCCTAGACTGTGACTTAGCAGGTCGTTCTGCAAATGCTTGTTATTCTGTCTTCTACACATCAATCTCTTGATTGAAAAACCGCATTGTTTGTCTTCTAGAACTCGGGTTCAATAGCCAGTGCACTAGAACAGCATAAAAGCTTAGCCATTATAATTTCGGATGGGTAATTATATGAGTTCATAAGCTTGTGACCAATTTATTCTCATTAGGCAGCTGTATACGCATTAACGTCTCATTTCTGTGAGAATCATTTATGCACAACGTTTCACTCTTTTATGTGGGGTTGGAAACACCATTGGTTGCCCACTGGAGAGTAGCAATTACAGACTTTCCATAATCGCTGTACTTATCAGTAATCGGAATGTGAGTCTGCGACTCAGGCTATTGGTCACGTGAACATTGTATTCATCTGCTATTCGAAATTCAATTCTACAAGGTAGATGTAGTCCTAGTAACAAAATATTTCTATCTTGGCATGTGCATTACTGCCACTTTTGGTTCGAAACCGATACCTATTATGGGTTTATGGTCTTAAGAACTAAAGTAAAGCGACCTCACTTTTCGAATTCACAACTTCGACGGATCACACAGACTATTATCCCCTGGGTGTTTGTGATTTTGTAAGCTTAGAATTCTTGTGAAAGGCTTGAAACCTTGGTGAAATCCACGAGCGTTCATCCTAGCTTTCCGACAACTTTTTCAAACTGAACAATGTATATGGTTCAATCTAAGCAAATAGCGATTGCATTTGCTGTTGCTCCTGAGATTTGGCTTTCGCGTCATATCGCGGTTACCTCAACTAACGGCAGAGTCGTTAGAACGTTTGGACACATTCCTGGTGCTGATTAGAATCTTTCATTTTTGAGTAACTGTATCTGTTTTCAGCTCACCATGGATATTCTGACTACATATCAACAACCGGAACTACCTTTTGTCCGAATATCCGCGCCCATGGTTCGTTACACAAAGTAAGTTCACTTACATACTGCATACTGCTGCGGATCTCACCTCAATTCGGTGTTTGCTTCCTGTTTATGCGTTCTGATTCACATTTCTTCCGTACGCTCTTTTGTTACGCATTGTTCAGTGTTTGGTTAGTGATGACCGTGTTCCCGTAAGATGATCCACAAGAGTAGGTCTTGACACTATTTTCATCGCTTTCTATGCATGGTGTTGTGTCTGGCGAAAGCCTTTACTTCTCCAATTAATACATTGGCACGATTGTCTTCTGTTCTTGACTTAGACACCTGCTCCATTGCTCCACTGTTTTGACCAAATGCGAGCATTTTTGTGCACAAAAGTCCATAAAATGTAATACAATGCAACTCATTGTTAGATTTGATATCCAAACTATTTTACTATAGATTTAAAAACCTCTTAATCCACCTTGGAAACCTATCCATTGAATACGTAGAAGCGCCGGTTTAGTGCCCTCTCTATTATTAAACCTGTCGCTTCTGTCTCCAACCGCATCTCTTTGTTCCCTCTGCCTGTGGTCCTGGCTCTAGCGTTCATCAAAAACACTGGATCTCGTAAGGGTCGCTGGGCCTAACGGAGCAAGAACGCCACGTTTCTAACTGCGGGGAGGTGAATAGAATGTGTCTACTGCAGCAGCCTCAATTAACGGTACGTTTTGAGCATGACAAAGAAAACTGGTTGATTAGGTAGCCAAAGAGATGGAGGTAGCGGTCGCTTCAGGAAACAGTCAGAGACTGTTTAAACTCCGGCGGGCAGCGAAATTCGGTTAGTGAAGTCGTGTTTGTTAGATGACAAAAACTGTACCGCTGGGCTGAACACTTTAAGGCTTAGTTTAGCCGGCAACATGCTAACGTAATTAGTCGGACCTCCGCGAATCTTTGGGAATGGTCTGTCGATCCCCCAACGAAAGTGGAAGTAGAGTCAAATATTGGACTTCTGAAGAGGGGGAAAGGCAGCCAGTTCCGACGAACTTCGTCCCAGTTTATTTTTTCAATTTGGCTCGAATAGCCCTGATGAAAGCACCTGCTTCCCTGCTTCGTGATATTTGGTGCTAGGAACGTATTCCGTTATCCTGAGCCAGTCACTGATCGTAGCCATCTTCAAGAAGGGGACACGGAATGACTGTAGCAATCATCGTGGAATTAGTTTAGTTCCGGTAGTTACTTAAGGTCTTAGTTTCGTTTCATACCGATTCGCGAGAGTAACACCCGCGAACAGCAGGCCGGATTTCGTCCAGGTAGACGTTGTGTCTACCAGATATTCAATATTCGACAGTTACTGGAAACGCACCGCACACTGCAGCCCTGCCATCTTAATCTTTCTGGACTTGAAGGGCGCACTCGACTCAGTGGATTGATTGCGCTTTCCACCGAAATAGTATGCCAGCGAAGTTCGTGAGGCCGTGATAAACATTGTACTTACATACCTATGGTAGGGCGAGAGTATACGGTGACCCAGCAGTTTCATTCGAAATGACTAGCGAAGTTCGACAAAAATGTCGCATCTCACCAATCCTGTTCCACTTCGTCATGAACGAGGTGATGGAAGATGCTTTAGAAATCTTCCAGCATGTGGGAATCAAATTTGGAAGTAGTGACAAGCTGTATGACCTAAGTTACGCGGACGACGTAGTTTGCCCGTTCGAATCCGCGGACCATGCACGACGCGCATTAGACAGTCTCTCGAGGTCGGTTGCTCGGTTCGGTATGTGCTTTGCACCTGATTGATCGTGGAGTTTCTAAGTAATTCTATATGAATCATGTTTACTATGGATTTCCCACAATATAGCATTCTCTCATTGCATGTATTTTCGTATCTCAAATTTCCATTAACGAGGCTCGAGCGATAGGACTTCATCCGCATATCCTTTGTACATAGAGGGGATCTCGTGGAGCGGTAGTCTGGTTCGACCTACAGCAGCCAGTCCACTGGTTACAGTCATCTTTTTTCCATCCATTCCGAACCATCTTCTCGCTGACAGTATTTGTCTCGTTGATAGAACTCTCTCTCTATATGTATGTAAATACTATAGAAATTCGATTAGAAATCCAGTGTCCTCAAATCCATGACAAAGAAAAAAAAACGAAGCGAGATAGAGAAAAGAAAGGAAGACGTTCCTGTAAAGTCCACTATACGTGTCCCATACTTCCTCTCTAGGTCGTCCATTGTCTGTGGATTTCGTGGTCTTCTCAGTTTGTTTTGTGCCATCTGGATGCCCAAACCGAATTAATGGGTTGTCTTGAGAGGACTTCGAAATTTTTCGTCAACATACCTGATGTACAAATAAGCAGAGCAAAGCATAGCGTTCGCTGATCGTTGGGAGCCCGTGACCGATGATCAAGTTCACACGTCTTTTGATTGGTCTAAAGTAGTCAACGCTCCCCGAAGGTACAGCAGAGGCAGTAACCCCAGAATTTGATCCGTCCATTTCTCTTTACGTCCAACGTCTCAGACGGGAAATTTGACCCGGAAGTGATTTCTTTTCGAAAGTAGAATTTGTGACATGACCAGTCAGCCATCTATATTACGACTTCATGAAGTTTCTTCGGGTATTCTGACCTGCGCAATACATTGAAACGCCTCAACACACTAAAACGGCACTGAGTCCTGTTATGGCACATTTTCTTGTAATAGGCTTTTTGCAGTGTTGGGTCGTGGTCTCTCGTTTTGCTTTATCAGCGAGAAAACCTGTCTAAAGCTGCCTGTGGTTGCACCGCTATTGCTTCAGTCCCCAGATACAGAAGAGTGTGGTGTGCATTATCAGCCTACAGGATGTTTGTGATCCAAAAGGAGCTATCCACAATGCATTCGTCCAATTTCAACGCTATACTGTAGATAGATAATCATTGTGGTTGGATTTCATTCGATTGCTGGATTTACAGCATGTACTACGACTGCGATTGGCGCTTTGGCCTAATATGTTCGCCTATCCGTGTATCTTTGACAATTGTAGCATCCCCGAAATAGGCCTTAGACAGAATGATCATATCGCGGTTTAACTGTCTGACAATAGACCAGATCTTTATATCTCGGGATTTGCTCTGTTAACTTATTTGTAAATTGTAGAATAGGTCAAAGAAAATTGACTAGGGTCCCATCTGAGTCATCGCGAGTGTGCTTGGATTTTTTCCAAATAATGATGGTAATTCCCTAATGGTTGTCCATGGGTTAACAAAGCTAGTCCTGAGAGCGACGACAAACAAGTGCTCATTTGAATATTGAAATGCACGTGGATTGAACCACTAAATTCCCTCCGGAAGCATACGACTCATTTGATTATTTTCCACGAAACAGATTGTTCTACGAGTAACAGTCACACACTCTATGGGCACCCTATATGATTCTGCTACGAATATAACAATTTACTGTGTAAGTGTAAGAATGATTATGTAAGTAAAGTACTAAATGCATATATTTGACGACGCTGAACGCGGCCATGTGTTTCCGAAGACATTCTGATCTTTCACCAATTTTCGTGCCACTCATTTTGAAATTCCATCGGTTCTACATTTTTAGGCTATATAGTTGCACTAACATTAATATTTCCCCCGTTTATACTCGGTGCATCCAAAGTCCAAGATTCGTCTAGGATGGAGGCCTTATTTTCACGGGGTAGATGAAGTTAGTTCCGAAAATCCTTACGTCTGATTTGGTTGATATCGGATCATCTCTTTCAAGCATCACTCCAGACGTCATCAAGATTGATTATGGGATTTGCTGATTTTATCGCTCCTGACAGGTGGCTCTACCTGCCAGAATCTTTCCGGTTTTACAAATTTCGTGACAAATAACAATTGATGTGAACTCTTCGCTTGTTCAATATTACTTATTTTTGCTTTCAGACTCCCCTTTCGGTTACTGGTGCGGCAATACGGCGTCGACGTGGCTCACACACCTATGATTATGGCAGACTCATTTATCCTCTCAGCAAAAGCTAGAAATGTAGAATTTGCCACATGTGCAGGTTAGTGGGGCACTGCCGGAAGCGAAATTCGATCGCAACTGGTTATTCAGAAAATTAATGATTTTTTATCTATCCGAAAACAGTCATGACTTGTTAGATTGAAGCATAAGTGTAGCGGAACGGACACGTCTCGCAGCCGCTAAGGCCTACTGCAGGGGGAAAGGGGAACCGGCAACTATGGTCCTGAATTTTGGAGCGGTATAGAACTACACGAGGTATTATCGCGGATGGATGGTTCTCCAAAGAATGACTCCCCTCTCAACGCAACTATCTTGGACCCGCAAAGGTCAAGTGAGCATTGTCGACAGGTGGTTAAATAAATGAGTAGAAAACTTGGGGAGCAACCATCTTCTAGTATCACGTAAACCCATTTCCATTTCAATGTGCTGAAGTGTGCTTGGCCCTGAATCTGAATAGATTACAGTGTTTGAGGCATGTTTCGTGCATGTCAACAGAACGACTGGCTCGCTGTGCGCTGTTCTCCGAGGCAGGTAGTAATTGTAAGATGAGCTGATGACATAAGAAAAAGGCATGAAAACCTCGCGTAGATACGGTTAGAATATCAGTTTGGGATCCACGAGATCCTCTAGCTGGAGAGAGTAGTTGATGTGGCTCGGTGCTGGAGTCAATAGGTTTCTTGCATTCCGGATCTCTCTTCTTCACGGTTGTTCCATCTGATACCTTGAAATTGATCGCTCGCTTTCTTTTGTGTGAGCTAGCAGCCAAAACCAGGGTACCTTGGTGCAAGGTTACTAGTCGTAAAAACAGCTGAAAGTTTACAATAATCTAGAGTGCTCGACTCGGTTCGCTTTTGATCCAAGCAGTTATGGTTAGGTGGAAGCCGATATCCATTTTCTCATTAAGTTTTCTTTTCAATCATTTCCTCATCCCCGTGCAGTTTTTGCAGGCCCTCTGTTTTTAGTGCCTAATAAATTCAATTTAATAAGTTAACAGCTAAAGTCTGAAATTATTCTTGCGTTTACTAAACGTGCTTTCTCCATCGACGGGGCAGAACAAGGCACAGCTTATAGGTAGCGTGCTGCCAATGCCGCTGCTGTCTGACAATTTCTGACCAGAGAAACCACTATATGCTCTTGGCCGAGCCTGATATTAGATGCAAAAAACATCGTGCGATGTCATTCGATATTTCGTTGAGACACTAACAGAGGATTCAAGTATTTTGTATTGTCCTTTTTGAGAGTAACAATCAAAGGGTTTGGCTGTCACGCAAATGTTCGCACCTGAATGCGAGTTCAGCCCACCAAACCTGCCTTCGTGAATCGCATAATCAGATGCAACACGCTCCTGTTTACCTTCCCAAAGCGGTTCTTCCTTCCTTCTGCGCGTCTCCGTTTTTCCTTCCCGTTGTAGATGATTGGCCCTTGATTGTTCAGTTCGCATCCAAAGACCCCTGTGAACTGGCTAGAGCAACCGAACTAATTGCCAACTATTGTGATGGTGTTGATCTGAATTGCGGCTGCCCGCAGAAGTAAGTTTTCTTCATTTCGGTCACTGCACTTACGGCAAGGCATCTTGGTGTGCTGACAATGAGTCCTAGATTAGATCGAAAGGTCACAGTAGACGTTATTGCTCAGTGTACGGCTTTTATATATACAGAATCGCATTCAAATCCTTCCTCTGTTTATATTCTTAAAGTTCTAGTACGTGCACGGTATAAAGAAGCATTGCCAAATATCATGAACTTGTTTCTAATTTTGTGTTTCTTCAGTTGTAGTCTGTTATGGGGCTAGTTAAACAATGGATGGACTTGTTTTTTTAGGTAAACGCGTCTAAACATGTAAAATGAAACCTTGCTGCATTATGAAAACCTCATGAGCCTATAGAAGACGTTCAAAATGCGGCCCCGAATGTTTCTTCTATCGGCAAAGCCCCCCACTCGACAGAACAGGAATAGTGTCAACACAGTACACGAAAAGGCAAACCACAGCAGAGAGTGCCGAGTCATCGGACCAGTTCGAAAACGAGGACTCTTGAAAAGTGCAGCAGCAGCAAGAACGCACATATCTCATGCTTGACAACAAACGCAACGGAGCAAATGTCACTGAGTCGATATGAAACGTCAAAATAGATTTTAGAGAAAATGATGTCCAAAGGCAATCGATTTTTTTTCGAAAAATGGACGCCACTGCAGACCCTTTTGTGTGAGTTCTAGGATTTATCCTGGTTGGGACTCAGTAATTATAATAAGCACGCTTGTCCAACAAAGTACTTATTTTCTCAAGTATTCTACAAACGATTACGTCTGTATTTACAAGCTGAAGATAATTATTTGTTAATCAGTATATTTTCTTTTAAAAAGGGTCTTCATTTTTATCACGGATGACTCTGCATCAACATCAATAAAGTGCGCCGCATTATTGGTTTCGGTTGTTTTCGCGATAGAGAAACAGCCAGCGAGAACGGCAAATTATTTTGGTCCAACCATATAGAGGATATTGGACAGATTCAAAAAACCTTGGCCATCTTAGAATGCTGTGTTTAAACTTTTCCAACCTTTTATTCTAAACCAGACCACGATTTGCATCATGTTAAACGAATAAACTACGCGAAAAACGTCTTTCATGGAGGAAGTCAACCACATTCAAAAGTGACCAAAGATTTACCTTTGTTTATGTTAGAATTTTAGGACAGAACTTCACCGCTCCAATGCTGACGCCTATTTCATCCGACAGTGCACCTTGACGTGGTGTGACGGCTTGCGTGCCTCCATGACTCAAAGAGTAACACAGGATGCCTTATTTCAAGTTGAAGATCCAGTCATGCATAGAAGGTCGATGGGTAGAGGCCTGACGAAGTAAACTCCTGGTCCTCCAAGTCGGGAGTTGATCTGAGTTGTCAGCTCAGTTGGAAAAATGAGTGCGAGAATAGTTGATCCAAGTAAATGCGCTTCCACTCAGCTGTACACCGTGCGTCTCAGGGTACGACATGGAAAAAGACGAGTTTTACGATGACCTCGTCACTCTTGTTCGGAAGAGCAAACGCTCTGGCATTGTCTTGGCAGCAGG
>LUCM01004106.1:2342-36973 GCA_008360955.1 Fasciolopsis buskii
GTGGATATCGGAACCGTTCGCAGCCTGTAGCATCTACGCCTGTGCAGCGATCAAAGTACTTGGGTCAAGGGGGATTACGCTAAGCTCGGCATCTGCATCAACCAGGAATAGTCTGTTGATCGTCACGTTTCTAAAGTTAAGGAGGCGACAGTTAGCAGCTAGCCCGGTTTCGTGTGCCACGACCACGAAACGGGAACCTAGGTGTCCTGTTTCTTGTTAAGAAATGTGCAACCGCGGTCACACCTTTATGCTAAGCCTCCGTAGCGATTACGGCACATACAGCAACCTTCCGCAAATGGCGGGAACGGTCGCTCTGGAGAGGGTTACTGCGCCTGCCGGGACGCGGGCTGAAGACATCTCTACGCCGACCTCTATCGAATGTTAGCCCCGTCGCAAAGCATCGATCCTCGTCAGAATGGTTATTAATTCGTCCTGCGAAGATGAAGGTGCGGCTCTGGGGGATGAAAAGGCATTCAGTCTTGAGACACTGGGGCTATAGCGAGACATGATATCATCAGCAATTTTGGCTGCTCCTTCTAGTGAATATTTGCTGGCACCACTAAGCAAGAGAGGTAAATGTGGCGGGAGCCGTTGAAGTCACAGCTCTCTTAGCATCTAGCCGTCGCCGAACTCTGCCCCTCTAAGGTGCTGCATTTTCCGCGGTGATTCTGAGGGCTTTTTATTTCCAAGCCCGATGCCTTGCACCAGCCGTCGGATGAATTGATCTTCAGTCGGGGCAGTCTGACACATAATCACCTCTTTCAACGCGTCGTAACTACGTGAAGATACGATGACGTCCCTAATCTTAAGGGTTACATTCTGAGGAAGACGGCCAGCCACCCACCAAAAACGACTGGCGTCGCTATTTACCCTGTAATTCTCGAACCACAATCAAACTAAAGTAAACCAGATTCGAGGATCGGAGAGCATGGACAAGAGTATATGAAGGGTTATCGAACCCCCTTTTAGGTCTGGTAACGGTTTTCGCTCCGCGGACCTAGCACCGTGATTGAAAGCAGAGGAAGTAGCCTAAGCAAAATGTGCCGAAACTACCGACAGAAAAACGCGGTCAGCAAGAAACTACAGGCAAATGCATTTCGCAGACGCGGCGAAAAACGTAGGTGATATTTATGATTGAATAAATGCAGTTAAGGAGTAAGCAAAATGGAATAGAGACTCACGTGTCCAGTCAAACACGTCGGGCCGACCAATTTATAGAACCGACTGTCCTAAAGGTATTCTCGTGTTACGTTTGTTTGCCCTTAACCTTTGTGACATTTGTGCGTCACTCTTACTCATCTGACTGTCTCTGAACAGAGGACAGCTATACAGCGGAATGTCGAAGGAGTCTGCCTTAAGTTTACGTTTCTTCCCAATTTACGTTAGCGACATAGACCATGGTTTAGAAAATCCGAATCTCACGTTTGCTAACAAAATCGAACCATTAAGGACAGCAAACAATGAGGCTATCCAGAGGGACCTGGAGAAAGTTTACTGGTGTTCGGTGAAATTAGATGTTCCGTTGAATCTGAACAAGTGCCAGCGGCTCATGGAAGGAGAAGCAAACCTCGCTCCCCACATCGTTTCGCCTGAACATAACAATAATATAGTGTTTACTTCTCGACAACCGAGAGGCATGTGCAAGGCATCATCAAATTTATGCAAGTATGGCATAGTGGAGACACGGAAAGCAAAAACCAGACGTGAACGTGCAACGTGTCTGTGCTCTCATGAATGTAATCTGCAATGTTATTGGCTAAACACGAGCTTTCGAGCTTTTAACTCGAAGCTAGATAATCCTCCGCCAAAATTTTTGGGTTGATTATCAATCGCGAACTGCTAGTCAATCCATGTTTGAATTCATTTAAGGCGCGTGTCATCAGCCCAAAATGTGGCTAGAAAGCAATGGTGGAAGTTTCTATATGGCCGGGTTAATCAAAGATCAAGAGGGCTACATGGTGAAGATGAAGATCAATATGGATGTCATAACGGGATGGAGATGAGTCAAAATCACACGGGGTATCCTTTGAGGTGGATGGAGAGTGGTAATTAACAACATTCAAGAGTCAAAGTAATGCTTACGACGAAACGGCGGAAAACCGTAGGTGTCGCGTCAAACAATTTGCGGGACGAAAATAAATGAAGAATTGTGGACTGAGGCGATGGAACTCACAAGAATGTTCACTGGACTTATGCGGCTGGGAGCGGACTGTGATGTGTGGCGGGAATAAAACGAATACGTGTAAGAATTACGATCAATCCTTAAATACGCTTGCTGTAAATGACCTGGGCGTTGTCCTCATGTAATATCGGAGATTTTGGTGTTCCGTAGCGGTAGGGGTCTGGAGGTTGACGGTTGTGCAGCATTTCAGTGGTGTTAGTACCAGCGTTTTCGCCAGTCTTAATGGTTCATCCGAGGTGAGGTATCTGCGGCGGTAATTGGCGTGGCTTATTTTGTCTTAGGGTTACACGGCCCGGTACTGGAGCGTCGGAGCCGGATAACAGTTTCCTGACAGGGAGAGGCAACCAGCACACAGGATGAAGTGGGGCATCGGCGGGAGTTGGCGTTGCACCTGTGGTCACTAGCGAGCCTGGAGAAGAGCCAGAGGGAAGTGGCACTCCGGAATTTGTTCAAAATGGTGTTAAAGTGAGTAAACGAAAATAGAAGCGGTTACAACAGTCAGTTTATTATCAAGAACACGGGATCCAGACGACGTTCTTGAAATACACAGAGGGAATGTTTCCGTGACGGGGCGCTTGCAACAAACATAAAGCCTGTTTACTCATTATGGTGGCCCATTCCTTCGCAGTCCGGATATGATTTGGTTGCTGGGCTCAGCCTGATCAAGCAGAGATTTTTTCTTTTCTAACAGGCAGAATGGTCTCAGCTGTATAGGTAATTTCCCATGCGGTTCCTGCGCCCTGACCTTAAAGTTTTCCGAGTTGCCTTTTCCGCACCTGGCTTGGGGTGAGCTGTTTTCCCCACCGTTTGGAAGAGTGGTCGAAGCAAACCTGTTGCGGGTCATTTTGGTCTGTGCATGCACGGACTAAGAAAACCCAAAGTGGGGACGAGCAAAAAACGCACGAAGTAATGGTTAGGTCTCCTCATAACTGGCACAAACACAGGACCTGTACGTATGGCTCCGTCATCGACAATGCTGTGCCTTGCTTTAATTATCAAGTGCTGCTTGAAACTTACTAATGTGTACTGGAGTGTTGCGTAAGCGAATCATATCGTCTGTGTGACGTGGACAGATTTCATATATAATATATATATGAAACTAGGCTGGGTACGATAAGGAGACGGAGTCGGTCTGGGGATTACGAGCCCGAGAAGTGTTATTGGGGATCAAAATGGATAGGTAGGAAGAGAAAGGGGAACCTCGAATTTTTTCTTTGATGAAATGTTTGCGAAGGGAGAAACTAGTTCCGGTAATACCCAGCAAAAAGACAAGATCCTTCATGTTGTCGGAGTAAACAACGGGGCAAAGAAATCTATGGGGAAAGAACCAGCCAGCTAGAGACAAAACCAAGATATAGGAGGGTAAAATTACCATCAAGAACGCGATCAGGTTTATGGCTTTGCCATAGAGTCCGCGCACCCTTACTAGCCACATACACGGGACCTTAAATACTTGTTTAGGTGTTGTTGGCCGAGTTTGAAATTTTGCGAGAATTCAAGTCATATAACTTGCTATAGAAAATCCCCGCAACCTAATACTGTTACCCAGACACGTTTGTTCGTCGTCGCATCCGAAGTCGTCTGTTATAAAGACTAAGACACTTCTCGGACTTCAGACTGGGATTACCATCGAACCAAGCGAGGTGCAGGGAGGGTTAAGTTATGCACTTCTCAATATGTAGAGGAATAGGAGGGGGCAGTCCCGTCCGACTAAGATTGATTGCGTTGAAATAATAGACAAGCCTATCGTACGGCCGCCGGAAGTTCTGAGAAAAGTCTAGGCTCCATTTCCTCGCAAGGCTATGTGTTTCTAAGATCAGCATGCTGCGTAGCGCCATATGTGGGCAAAAATCACAGAGTCATGAACATAACGAACCGGCCGGGGATATATTCATGAGCGCAACTTTCCCGAACCTGGACGTCGCAACGGCCGTCCGATGTGGGGAGGACGGTAAAGAATGCGGTGGGTGTTCTTTACGCCCGAACTATAGTGATAGAACTGCATAGGATAACGGCGCCCGAGGAACCTAACATGTGTTTGTGCTCGCCCCGGCTGTTCCAAGGCCGGGTCTGGTTCCTCCCGTAGCGTTTTTAGAAAATTGGTTTCACATCTTATGGTAAGGGAATGGAGGACCGCGGTTAGTTCGACTTTGTCAGCTTAATGTAGTTTGGTAAGAGATAGGAAAATTGCCAATAGAACAGGTTCGGGGTGATTTTTACACTGATGGTTTTGGACATTTGAGGACACATTTGGATATGCTCAAGACAGGAGCGCGAACGACTCTTGGTTTATGCTCCCCGGCAAGGAGGTAGGAAGATGTGACTTAGTATAGGCTTCAAGTTCATAGAGGGGCCTGGCAGAGATACGGGGTCCTCGTGCAGCTCTTTATTCCAGAGAAAGGGGAGATGAAACACTTGGAAGGAACGCAAGAGCGATCGTGCAGGAACATGCGACCGAGAGGTTGACGAGCAAATCTTTTGGCATACGAGTGGTGAATGGCTGGAACAGCCTACCGGAATGTGGTTGAGGCCGGAAGAATGCGTGGACCATCCACTTATCACATTAACTACACAACGTGCCCAAAGAGCCCCCCGATTTTTCCAGTAGTCTAACCTCTCTGTATAACTCAGCTGCCTCACACCCTCAGCGCATTCAACTCGATTAAAACATTCCTGGAATGAACTTCCTTTAATGGGATTGCCCACAAAAACACATTGGCCGTCTAAACGCTGCTTATATCCAAGAAGTGGGTGGACCACTCTTCCCATGCCTCCATCCCCTACCGGAAACAGACTCTTACTTCCAGTATGGCACCATTACCCCTCCATATTCAGAGCCTGCAGCTAATCCCCCTACTTTGACCGACTTTCTATTCAACCTTATTTAGATACACTTCCGCCACTCAAATACCTTTTTCCTACTCCTTTGCTCCTGAATCATCCGCAAACCTTTGCACAATTTAGATCTGTTTCCCCCCAGGCTATCTGGGAATCTCTAAATAACTTTAACTCTCCCCTTGATCCACAACCTATCATAAGACTCCCGTTTCAGACCACTCTTCAGCGCTTACCTCAATTACCCCACCCGCCAGACCGCTCTATTCACTCTTGTCAGTTCCAAAAGTAATGTCTACTCCCACAGATGTATGTACACATCTAATGGCCGGCTTCTTTTCCGACATTTTCCAAGACTTCCTCATCGCCTTGTATTGCAAGTTCCGCCTTAACAGTGACACCAGTCGATCATCTCACCCTGTTCCACCTACACCGATACCATATCTCCCATACAGACATCCTCTGAAAACCCGCTCAATAGCTCCCAAGCTTCTTTCACATTTTGTTTCGGTCCACAAATCCCTTAACACAGACAATCCCACGCTAGCCAGCATATTTAACTCTACTGGGTTTCCTCCTTCATCGCAGCTATGCGATTTCCGGACCCCCAGTTTATCCGTCGATTATTTATCTCTGCAGAACCCACCTATTTGATGTCACCTAGACATGAAAGCTCCGGTGAATTTTCCTTACGGCTCCTGAACTCCCGCTCATTAGTTCATAAATTAAGGGAGCTAGGATTGCTGGTAGCCAATAACCCCTACGATATTATTGTGATAAAATAGACTTGATTAACATATCACAGCTCCATTTCGTCTTCGTCATTGAAGGGTTGCAAACATCACCAAACCAATAAATCACTTCGTAGAAGAGGCGATTACCTAGCCTATATAAACCAGCCATGCACGGCTTTCGTACTCCAACATCCGTTGCCTTATTCTATGCCTGAGACTTTCTGGCCTCATATGCAACTCCTTGAGCTCTCAGTCCACACAGGATATATATGCCGACCACCTAACTTGAGTAGCTCCGATGTATCTTATCTCACCCAAGCCCTCATTTATCTTCCTGGTTTTCCCTCCAGCCGTAATATAATTACAGGCGACTTCAGTGCCCTTAAACGTTTTTGGCCTTTATTATCTGCTCCACCAACCCTACTCGAATTTGTTCTTCAAATGCACTCAGCTTGCAGCAACCCCCCTTTAATTTTTCATAATATTTTAGACCTAGATTCTGTGCATAGAACTCGTGATGTTAGGGGGGTGACCATAAGATGGTCACTTGTAGCTTCCTTCTCCGTGACATACCCTCTTCATCCCTGTGTACCGACCATACTGCCCCTTCCTATATGTCGACTAGTTGAGACGAAATCCCTGAAGCTCCACGAACCTTCCATTGGCCCAGCTTCTCTCTATCACCTGACCTGCAGGATGTGGCGGAAGACTTTTGCGCAAAACGTCTTCCTATCATTGATCTTCTATCCACTCCGATCAGTTACCACGATCCCAAGAGGCCTAGTCAGGGCTGTCAGCTCCACATGAAACTTTGAAGACCCACAAAGTCTTCAATAAAACAGAAGGTTCCTTGCTCTTGAAGCAAACTAATCGATTGCAACAAGAATTCTTAAATGGATTTGAACTAAGTTGGAAAAGGCAGGAACTGTCGGCTCATGGGTAGCCTAACCCAATTCAGAAGACAGCCCATATATTGGAAGCTCATTCGCAGCTCAACTCGTCGGCCTTTTCGAAATTCATCATACTCAACAGGTTAGGTATAGAGTCCCCTGTAAACATCACGTAGGCATTCAATACAAACTCTTGTTCCGCTATCATTAACGACAATCAGCCACATTCTGAAATTCACCCCGTGCTAACTTCAATTAGATTATTCTCCATTCCATCCGACGTTGCTGGCATCGCGGCAGTGATAAAAAGTGCCAAGCCATCCCACAGGCCGGGCTCAGATGGCATCCCACCAGTCCTATTTTGCAAGGTTGGTCCAGACCTTCCTTCGCTCATTCTAAATCTGTTCTTGCTCTCCATGTTTCGTGACACTTTTCCGACACATAAGACGACCTTGATTATTGTTCCATACAGCAAAAACGGTTCTATGCATGATCTCGAAAACTTTCGCCCTATACATCACACTCCAGTTCAGTCCAGGCCAATGGAAAATGTCGTTAAAGAACAGTCGGTAAACCTCCTTACTCCCCACAATCTTATCAATCCTTCGCAACACGGCTTCCTGAGGAGCCGATTTTGTCCAACCTGTCCGCTTGAGTTCCTGAAACTTGTTGCTCAGGTTGCTAGTCCCTACTACTCGATGCTCACAATCATTTTAGACATGTCAGAAGCGTTTGACCGCTTTTCCAACTCCTGACTCCTAGCCCAGGTTACGGCGTACGGGATAAGAAATCCACTCTTATCTTTGTTATCATCCTACCATTCCGACAGCTTTCGGGAAGTCGATATTGGCGGTTGTTTGTCCCAACCCTATGCCATTACTGGTGGGGTTATTCAGGGTAGCGTCCATTGTCCTCTTCTATTGCTGTTTTATATTATTAGTATCTTTAAAGCAATTCTCCATGGAACACCATTTCTGCTTGCCGATAAAATTAAAAGTCTGCTCTTCTGAAGCTGGCTTACTTAACTCCAACCTTGCACTTACCGCTGAAGACCTGGAGTCTCTTGATAACTGGTGTTCCAGATGGCTTATGAAGTCCTCCGCTGACAAGAATTCTCTACTAAGATTGAAGTGCCATGCTTCCCCTAGGCTCCGTCTCTATGTATGGCATGGCCATTTCTGTATAACATGCTTGAGGACGTAGGGCTTCAATACTCCTGCACTTTCAGCTATCATAAGCAAGTACACCGCCAGGCTGCCGTAGCTGAAATAGTCTCTACAGTGAACTTAAATTCATTCCACACTCATATTTGCGCGATTATCAACTTCTCGAGTATTTCATGATTATCCCCGCGCGTACGCGTAAGTCGGATAGAATCGCAATCGGGAATGTGCAGCGGGCATTCACTGAAAACGTTCTAGGTCATTCAACCAGCTTAAACTACAAGGTCACATGCGAACTGCTTGGAGTTGCTCCATCATGGCTTCGTGTATTCAAATTAAACTTTGCATTTCTCTCTTTAATCTTTGCCGTAATAATCGTCACTCTGCTACAAACGCCATACATGGCTCTGGTAGCCTCCCGTATCCACTTCGTAATAGATAATACTCTTTAAGAATACCCCTGACTGGAACATCTAACACGGAAAAATTCTTCACAGTTGCTTACTCTAAACTCCTCATTTCCCTGCAATCATGCCCAAACTTAGCCCAGTTCAAAGCCCAGCAGAAAGCTCACTGGATGTCTTCTCCTAAGTAAACTGATATAAGCAAACTTTCGACTAGATGAGGCCTATGAACACAGCTTGGAGTTCTCGTTCGTGACCGAGTAGTTACTGCGTCCACCGCATGGGATTCTCGGAATTCAGCCTCACGTTCACACTGAAACATTCGCTGACCTCCTGTACTGTTTTTAGTAGATTTTTACCATCGTTGCCATTGGCATAGGTGACTAACCATTGAGTCGTTCACAATGTGGGCTGACCAAAATGTCAACGCACAATTTGATGAATCCATGCTCTTAACAGCTTCCGTGATCTTGAACGCCTTCAGTCTGTGTACCCCCTGCTCCTCATATCATCTTACCCCCTTTACTGGCTTGGCGGCGCTGAATAGGCTGTTCTCGGCGACCCCAAACCTACAAATACCCATAAAGCTGCTGATATAGCTCATGTCTAGTTGCCAAGTTTTACACAGTGGTAGTACCGCGTTGCAGGTCTACTGGCCACGGTTCAATAATAACCATAACCCCAAGCTGGCAATTAAGCCAGACTACATCTCTTATGTTTCACTCGTGCTAGACACGCCGTTACCAGTTCCGTCCTCTTAAAGTTAGCTTCAAATCAGCTATCCTATCACTCCTGTTAGGACGCTGCTGTCTAGACCTGATACCCTAGCGCTGGCCCGTTCAACTGAAACTAGGCCACTGGCCGCCTTGGATACCCCAACCGAGATGAATCTTTACGACTGGACAAAGGCACGGTTATTACTGACGCTTGAACGGCTCGCGCAACTCTTCAAGTTCCCTACGTGTACTGCTGAATAATACCAAAGGCTGCAACAATAAAATGGACAACTTAAAGGACATTGTTATCTAATGCATATGGGAAATGTTTTGCAGACAATTTCTTTTCTCCGACGCAACCCCCGATATAGGTTACGCCTGTCGCATGTGAATATAATCAGCGGTCCTAAAAGCGCACAATATTCTCTGTGTAAAAAAGCTTCAGAAAATATCCATAGATAGTCTAGGATAATCCGGACAGCATTCATACACCTATATCAGCAATTTATCGGCCCTTTATTATTCTCAAATGCGTCTCTCTTGTCCACTTTCATGGCGCGCCGCCTGCATTTCACTGCTTCCGTTCTGTTATCATATTCTCATCGATTCTCATTTCCCTAGCTCAAATCTTCCATTTATTACGTGCCACTCTATTTGTCTGGGGACTTCGGTCACATCTGGACATCGGCCAATGGGCTCAGATCACGTTTTGCTCCAGCGATACGCACAATTAAAGCAAGTGAAGACGAAAAGACTCATAGTCCGCTGCTTGCAAACAGTACCAGGGGGCTATGCATAGCCTTGCAAAACGAGTATTCTAGTTTTAATTTCTAACTGGCCTACTTGTGATTTCCACATTGATTGCAGCATCTGATTCTAATTTTCAATATAATTCAGGTATGACCCAAGGTTTTACTCATCCACTCACCCATGTGGAGTGCCTTTATTCGAGATTCCTCTGAACCAGCCCTGTATAAATTTGATCTTGCCTTGCGCACGCTTCTAGCAAATCCAGAAATGCACATTATCTTTAAGTCTGTTAAGCATAGAAACAGTGAGGCCATCCATAGCGAGATCTGGATAAATTTTACGGGTGTTCGGTGAAACGAGATGTTCCATTGAACCTGAACAAATGCCAGCGGCTCATGGAAGGAGAAGCAAACCTCTCTGATCACATGTGTCTACCTGGACATCAGGTAGTGATGGAGAAAACACAGCAAATAAAGGACCACCGGATATTATTGAGCGCAGACTTCGAACCTAGTCTGCAATGTGGGGAGACGGTAAAGAATGCGTGGTGTTCTTTACGCCGACTTAGGATGACTGTAGGATCCCGGAGGCCTAACGTTCTTCTGCCGCTGTTCAAGGCGTTTGTCCGATAGCGTTTAGAAATTGGTGTCGGGGAATGGAGACCGTATTTGTATATTTGTTAAGAGATAGGAAAATGCTAGAACAGGTTCGGGGTGATTTTACACGATGGTTTGGACATTTGAGACACATGGGATATGAGCAGAGGCTGACGACTCTTGGTTTATGCTCCCCGGAAGGAGGTAGGAAAAGATGTGACTTAGTATAGGCCTTCAAGTTCACTGAGGGCCTGGCAGAGATACGGGGTCCTCGTTGAGCTCTATTCCAGAGAAAGGGGAGATGAAACACTTGGAAGGAACGCAAGAGCGATCGTGCAGGAACATGCGACCGAGAGGTTGACGAGCAAATCTTTTGGCATACGAGTGGTGAATGGCTGGAACAATCTACCAGAAGTGGTCGAGCTATGATCAGTGCGCGACTCTGCAGGTAAACTAGACAGTTTCTAATTAGCTGGGTTTCTTGTGGACCGTTTTTATTCGTCAGGATCAGGAAATGTCTGAGTGGAAACCATCTCATTTTTTCTTTTGAAATACCTGTGAAGGGCCTCCAACCTCTTGTTTTGGAGTGTTTTCTGATCCAAAGAGCTCTTATTTCAGGAGCCTGGATGATCAAACATTTTGTCATATACTTATTTATTTAACCGGAACTGGAATTGTACTGGACTGGTCTCAGTTTATATCTGGGATAGGTTCGGCCAGGCGCTCACTGCATTGGTCTTAATCATTTCGGTCATGCTGCCAATCAGGCCTTTCAAAGTTTTCCAGAAATATACCAACTTACATTTCTATTTATAAAGTGATGCACGGTGAGGCAGAGTATTCTTCCTCCTGCAGTTTTTGTATTGTCTGCTGAATGGAAGAATCGCGTCGCCTTTACTTGTCCGGGTGTCTCCAGCTTAAGTCGATGCCCCTCAGTGCCTGGTTATTGTCCAACATTAACGGAAGGTTTTTGGCACAGAGATATATTTTAGCGGCCTCAATGTTTCAGTCAGTCTGGACTCTCCGTTGCCTACGGGCGGGCGTACCGAAGACTCTCAATATATCTTCATGCTGCCTGCTCCTCAACCAAGAGATGACCCGTGAAAACATTCGCTATGCTATTTGCAACATTGGTCGACCCTGAACTGTGTCCGGGAACCATGTCTGGGCTGTGTGTTCTAGATGCAGCCTTACGATTATCTTGTAAAGACATTAGAGTATCCGTGGGTTGCTGGAGTCAGCAGTCCCTGTTAACAGATGGACCGCCCTGTTCACTTTTCTCACGTTAGATACACATTTGACCTAAAGTTTGATGAATTCATGCATCGTGATTCCCAAGTCTCTAACCCTTTTCGCTCTTTCTAACTGTTGGGTATTCACACCAGTTATTTTTGTGGCGCTGGGTCGTCGCTGGAAGTTAACTGGTTGCTCTTGCTGAAATTCAAGGGGATCCCCAGTTGACGTTCAACCGTGGATGATTTCCAGTTTCGACTGGGTGTTGCTAGAAGCTGGATCACCGTTTATCCTGTTACCGCTGGCAGAAAATATATATGGCATTCTCAACGCCACCATCAATCGTCTATTAAAACCATGAGCAATAGTGGTCATGGTGAGAAGCTCTGAGAAACCCCACCACCTGTCCCCTCTTCCGAGGATCCTGCGTCGTCCACTCGAGCAAGAAAGTTGCGACTGTTGAGGTAGAAGGGGAATTCAGCCAACAACGTCTCACGTGGTTAACAGAGTCGGAAGCTTTCTGGAAGTCAAGAGAGCGGAATTCCAGTCGACCTCCTTGACCAGTTTTTGCGCTCGCTTGATGAAGAAATGACAGGTTTGTAGGACAAGACCTCCATCATGCAAACCAGTGTTGTCGTGATCTGATAACGTAATGCCTAATTAGGCATTGTGCTAATTCGTCCTAGATGCATATCTCCTTTAACATCATCACTGTGGGCAGTAGGCCTTCGAGTCCGTGATTTTTGTTCCCGTCGCTTCGACCTTCTTTATAGATAGATTTCACTTCTGCCAACTTCCCGTCTTACGAAATCTTCGGCTGCCTTGTTGCTGAGTTAGAGATACTTGCCAGGGACGGCACAGCCACACCAGCTACAGGCTTTAGGATCACCGCCTGTGGTCCATCAGGTTCCGCAGCTTTGTGTCTGTATAACCTTCGAAGTGTCTCCCCCACACTTTACTTTATGCTGCTCATTCGGGAGGAATTGGGTAGAGCAGACGCAAATTACTGGATTTCGATGACCTCTGTGTTTACCGTACTGAAGTGCGATGGTAGAAACTCTGCTTTCCGGTGTGCCGAAGTAGCATGCTCGCCTCTCTCAGATGGGACATTCCCAAATGTCAGTCTCATGGTACTCCTTAATTGTGCGCAGCTGAATTACATTTTGTGCTTTGCTATAGTTTGCCAGTCTCTACACTTACCGGGCTTTGCAGCCGTTTTGTGTAAGGTTAGCCTGCCTTCTACTGAGGCTCAAAGTGGCTAAGGTGGCCCTGAATGCACGTAAAGCTCTTCGCTCTCTGGTGCTTCTTCTGCTTTGATTTGCTGGCCGCGAGCGGGAGTCGGCTGTGGCAGACGCGTTTAAGAGGGACGCTCCGATCCAAAGGAAATAGAATGGAGGTACGGTGTATGCTAGCAGATTAACTGGGAACATCCAGGTGGAAATAAACAACACAGAGTATACGAGGTAAAGTCAGGCTTTCGGTTGTCTTTAGCATCCCTTTAGAGTCCTGAACACGGGAGTTCGGATGTGCCACTTCATGTCAGTGGTTTGAGGGCAGGAATTCTCCTCGTCGGCAGCTGCCAAACTGTGGCCATATAGGTTTTGACCATCCGCTTTCCTGAAAGAGAGTACTGCTAAAGAAAGCGGTGGACTGGGAGCTGTTCCGTTGATAATGTATGATGAGCACCCATAAGGAGAAGATCCAATCCAATTGGTATTAATGAAACAGCTAGCAGACATGTTCGTGCAGCTTCTTGACATCGGTAAACTGGCGATACGTCAACGTGTAACAATGACGACCACCTAGGCCACGAATTTCAATGTCCTACAGAAAGAATAATATGAATTTGTTGGTAGATGAATGGAGATTCGTAAATTTGAGAGGGTAGTAAGGTGCACTGAAAACATGCATCGTTTATTTCAGAAATGAGACCTTCTTCATATACGGCGTCTACGGAAAGGGAAATGTTCCTCGGTCAAATAAGTACTGCAAAATATTTATTTGACGCTGGAATTTGGCCAAAGAGTTTATGAAACGAACGTGGGATGGAAGTTCGTTCCATATCTTGCTATGGGTATTGTGAAAACATTAGGTTACCAGAATGATTTTATGCGAAACAGGCAAAATCTCCTGTGGCCCAGTGGACAGGAGCAGATTTCACTGACTAATTCCGGTGGAGTTAGCTACTGAGTGATTGGTTCTTTTGCGGAGAAAGTGCGAATTTAGTTTGAGTCTACGAAGCCTTGAACCGATCCGTTTGAGACATTCGTACCGCTCACTATAAAATTTGGGAGAGGACGCACCCGGTAAAGGCTTGGCAAATAAGTGCTGAATATTTTCGATAGCGACTATACTAGAAGTCAGCATATTGGTGACAATAAGAGTGCCAAATCCTAGGAGGAGGCTAACGTGGGTTGCGCAAGCCAGAAAAATCCTGCTTCTAGTTTAAGGCAGCAAAATGGTAGGTAAATTATTCATTTCACTCTAATTATTTGTTTAGAAACCTGTTCGGAGTAATTAAAAAGAACTAGCATAACCCGAGGTGTTTCACTGAAGAGCTGATGGGCATTGTATTACTGCCCACGGTGAAACGGCCAGTAGGTAGAAGATTCTCGAATGGAGTTATAGTGTATTGACGGCAGAAAATTGTATCGGTTAAGAGAGCTCAGACCAGGCTGTATATGGCGGATGAGGATACGTTGATCTGGGGATTCAAAAGTGTAGGGTATCTTGACATTGTAAGCGTAGAGAAATCGATTATCATGGCATACTGAGGCAAGTACCTCGATAACTTACAGAGGGAGGGCAAGGAACCAGAACATTATCTTAAATAATGCTTATAATATCATTAAGTGTATTTTTCGGTTTACAAAAGCTTGTGATGAGGCGCGGCCAAATTGTGACAACAAACATACACGAACAGTAGGGCTAAATGCAGGCGAGAATATATAAGTAATGGACAAGAGAATGGATAATAAAAAGAGGAATCCAATTTGTGTACGTTAAGGAAAAATCGTTGATATCTAAGAAGAATAAAGGTAAGCTGCACCACATCGAAACGACGGCAGGTGGAAAAGTACAATTCGTTTGTGAGTAGATGAATAGTGGTACAGAGGAGATGATACTTGATGGCTAGAGCAACCGATGCTGGTCCTGCATACGGCAGTTACTTGACGGGGTGGTGAACGGAAATCGCAGAGGTAGTTTCACAAATGAACCAAATGGTATGGACGATCTAATAGCAGACACGACGGATGAGATGCTTCACAAGACGGTTCCAACAGGCAAAAACATCTAGAAAGGGCACGTTGGTGTGAAAGGGAGAAACCACAGTGAGAGAAAATAAAGGAAATGCCACTACTGATCAAAGCGTATTGAAACTGAAAATATCGACCACCAATTAGTCAGGTTCGGGACATGGAAAAAATAGGATTAATTGAGAGTAAAAGAAGACGCTGGGGATGTTGGGAAGTAAAGACATTTGGACTTCAAAAGACACAAATGGTTAAGCAACATATTTAATGAAAATGTGGATGATAAAGTGTTTTTGTAATTTTACGTTCGTAGATGTTCAACTTTTGTTTGTTGCAATGTATCAGAGATTTTTGGAGTTGGTAATTTGGACAGGTAAGCAGCTGCAACTGAACGTGATGCAGAATAATAAAGGTGGCTTGCGCACGTTAGCAAACTAGTGAGGGGCATTGTTTTCCGCCACCAGCCATGCTTCCAAAAGCCATGCTTTAGAACCCGTAGATTTTGCTGGGAAGCTTGGGCTTGGAAGGCTTCCTGTGATCTCCTATCTCCAGTGTTTGGGACGGCAAAATGTATTGCGATTCTGAAACCATTGGGCGTTGGACAAGGGGATAATTACACGCCTGGGTTCCTAGATCGGCAAATAGACTGTCCTACGTTGTGACTGACAGTGCACCATATACGTTGATAACATACATGCAGCGGCTTGACCATCGTCGAACCACCTCACGGTAAAACCGGGTGGATACTGCGGATGATACCGCGTTGTTCAGTTTAACGGGTTGCATTTACTAGATCCAGCCAATGGACAAAATTTGAAATTCCTGGTGGCCAACGGATGACAGGCAAAGATGTGCCGTGAAGCACATCCCATCTGCATGCAAGTTAAAATGATTTTCATTGCCATTTGGGATCTTCCAGATGGATAACCAGTCTAACTATATGACCGCCGCACGAGAACCTCGAAAAGAAAGGGAGTTCGATGAACACGAGTGGGGAAACTGGCATTAGGACGGACATGGAGCACGCAATCGAGCGCCTTCGTCATATCAAAGTAAGATAAAGTTGCTGACCTACTGTCATCGCAGAGCGGAATAAAATCGTTGAGATGATCGAAACGTCAAGTGGCGCACGACCTCAATTTAATAAGTCGTAGGCTGACGGTTTGAGGAAACATGGTAATGTCTTTGAGACTTGAGTGTATTTCCTCGATCTTGCCGACTCCTGATGTCTGGTTGCTGGGTTGGTTTTCTTCGACGAGATTGTGGTGGACCTAGATCTTTCCGTTTCACCCTCTCCTACCCAATAGCTGAGTAAAAGACCCCAACTTTTGGTAGCTTAAGGTACGGACAACCGGAGATCTGGACACCTAATCCATTCCCCTATGATTAGCCTTGAGATGCCAGCCGAACGCTCAAAATGGTCACTCCGACAGCCTTTCTCTCACTGTCATACCCTATAATCCCAAAACCCAGACGCAAAATTCCTGTTACCCCAGAGAAAAACAGTTTCACCTCTTTAAAGTCCGTGGGCCCCAAACCCACTACGCCTGACCAAACAGGACCCGCTTATGTACTGCCCGAGGGCATACCTGCCCATGCAAACAACCTTAATTCTCTCTAAGACCACACCTGAGCCACCACCTAAATACTCATATGAGGGCCTTCGTGAGACCCCAAGACGCTACCAAGAACCCCGGGCCCATTTTCCGGAGTAGGACTACTGTCCACTCTTGCAAACCCAATCCCAATCAGACGAAAACTGGAGCCCGTCAGCCAAAGGCGCTGTTACCTCTGTGCCTATTTCCCCCAATCAGTCCTAACTCCCTAATAAAAACCTAACTACCAACCTACGGTCAGCACCCACTTAGCTGAAGCTCCATCTTCAGAAGCCTACTGCCATATATTTCCTCTGTTAGGGTGATCTAATAGCCTTCCATCCGCCGGCTTCTCGCGATTCTATTCGAGCCATCCCACTCACTGCTCCTCCATAACTGTCATCCAAGACTATAATAATACTCTCACCACCTACGCACACCAGTTATCTTCATTCGCTAGCCGTTGGTAGGGAAGTGGAACGGAGTCAGTAATTCCTTCCAGCAGGTTCTCGCACCCAGAGCCTGCGGTCGTTGTGCCCCCACCCCGCATGGGCCACCAGACTTTGTTTAACTCTCATCGCAAACACAAACCATATCTTTAAGCACTTCCGCTAGATTCCACGCCTGACAACCCTCACACAGGCTGCTTCACTCCTGGTAACAGCAAATTTCCCCGAACCAGCCCTTTTTGTCGGGAACCAACGCCCCTCAACCAATAGATTCATCTCATGGCCCTCAAAAACTCCCATAAAGATCACCGCAACGACCGAACTGTGTGAATTTCAGCAACGTCGCACTTTACTGCCCTACCCATAATAGTCATTCAGGAAAAGAATTCCTACCGCTGTTGCCCATGACGGCAACTCCCTCTGGGGCTAAATGTGATGAACATGGATTACACTACCATGGTCTACCGTTTGCTGATTTACCATCATTCTGCCCTCCGCTGGCACCTCATCATCTAAACGACGCTAGGCACTCCCAACTAAGGGAGGTCACAAAGTAGAAGCAGAACCAGTCGAAAAATGACTGGAAGTCAAAATGATCCCTGCATATGTTGTTGTTTCTACCAAATAGTCTTTCCATATTGGTGAAAGTTCAATCTTCTCATCTATTAGTGCTCTTCTCAAATCAACTCTTCCTTTTAATTACCCAGACTTGGCCCGGTGATGATTCCCCAGACGATGCAGCTGCCATTCATGGATATCACTCTTTCAGAAAACGTGACCTGTCTTGGCACGGGGGTGTCTGCCTCGTGTACTTCCGCAGTCCAATCCTCATTTTGCGAAGACCGTCAGTTAAATTGCGTTCAAGGTGCCATATGGTTTAGGGCCGACATTGATAACGGAAACCTCCTGATGTTATGCGTACACTGCCAACCAGGCCCATGCCAGAGTGACTTCCGTTTCTTAACTGACTCAATTAAGTACACGTCCACCTTACCGGCCCCAGGGGCCTAGTGGGAAACTTCAGTGCTCGAGAAATTTGTCGATTGACATTCGCTGTCCCTAATTGCTTGTCTCCTTTTATTGCCAGTATTCAGAAAGAAGAATGGACATATCACGTAGCCGATGCGGCAGGTAACCGGAATACCCTAGACCTAATTTTTCTGATTGGATTAACGCATGTCCGCACATCCACTAAAGTAGTTTTCCTGGATGCGATCAGCTGCCCGCCGGTTGCACATTCATACTACCTGTCTAAAGTAGAATCCCGTCTCCAAACTCTAGGTCCTACCATAGTTAAATCTGGAATTACCCACCAAATCTACTGCATAGTTGTAATTTGGACTATTTTTTCTATCAAGTGAGGTGCAAATGGCATTTAACGAGTTTTGTTTACTCCTGTGCGAATGTCTTGACAGTATCACGCCCGAACAGTCATGACGAACTAAGCTGCAGAGTCGCCAAACTTCAGAAAAGCTTTCTTAGAGCCAGGGAACCTTCTTCGTTTCTACGACTCGATCGCCTATCAAAACAACTAGAAACGATAATAGACTCCTATAATAAAAAAGAGCCACTTGCTCGAAACTGGCCCAACTCATAAGTGGCTCTGGCACAAGTAATTATGTCAAGAGCCAACCACACCAGGCTCTCGGTAACTTTTATCCGCTTATATCGACAAACCTCGAGAAATCGCTGAGGGATTTGGCGGACTGTACCTCATCACCTACAACTGAAAATGACATTCCATTTTTGCGACTACCGTGCCTGACATCCTCAACCGATCTTTTGTTATCGGGAGCAATAGCTTCTTCGCTGAAAAAGAAAGTCAGCTACTAGCCTGGACCAGACTTGTTACCTCCAGCTATTTTCACACTAGGTAGGGGAAACATTTCAACACTGCTGGCAAACATACTCAACCTCCCTTTCCAATGTGGTGCTTTTCTGTCTCGACGAAAAACGTCTATCCTTATCCCCATTCATAGGAAAGTCATATGACGTGATTCAGCCAATTATAGACCAATCAGCCATGCCCTTATTGCCCCTAGAACCATGATGTGCTTGATTAAAAAGCAGCTCACGGCATAATTAAGGGACTAAAAGCTTGTCAACACCAGCCAACACGGTTTTCTCCAAAAGAAATCTTACGCTAAGTGTGACTGGTTGCCTGAATACAATCGCGACTGTTGTCAACCTCGGAGAGTCGGTGGTGGTTGTCCTTTTGGACATGACAAGTGCCTCTGATGGAGTATCACACCGTGGGCTGATCAACAAGATCAAATCCTTTTCGATCACTGAACCTACGCTTTCATGTCTCACGGCTCATCTTTCATCGAGAAGTCAAGTGGTGCGAGTATGTGGTTTCACCTTTCATTTCAGGCCGGTAAATAGCAGCGCAATCCAAGGCAGCGTACTAGGCCCTCTATGGTTTCTTTTGTATGTGGATGATGCCTCAAACGTAGTAGGAAACGACATTTTCTTCCCGTTCATCAGTGACATCAAAACTGTTTAAACCTTTCAGCCTAAGGCTTTAGTTTATACTATCGTCGATATAACCAAAGAACTAATACCTCTCAACACCCGGGTCAACGAATGGGCGATGTAGTTTTCAGCCGAAAAAGTTGTGCCCTGTTGTAAAAGTGCATTTTATCCGTAGAGTGCCTTAAAACTGGAAGTCACACCATCCCCATCAGCAACAAAGATCGAGACTTGCTTTTAAACTAATCCTGAGGTTTCAACTTTTCGGAATATGCACATGCTGAAGTTACAAGAGCCAATAAATTAGTTGAGTTGCTAAACGGGACCTTAAAACATGTCAGATCCATTCTACGGCGTCGCTCTTTAAACAGCTCCATCTTGAAACAATGCAAAAGACTTGCAATCGAAAACGTACAGCGTGCATTTACGAAACGGCTAGCAGGCATTTCGTCAAACCTAATTTATAACACAGGGAGGACAACCTTGAATCTGTGGCTCCGGTTTGCGAAGGCAAACATAATGTTATTCAGCAGTCTCATTAACTGCAGCGGTTGCATTTCAGCCCCGAAGTTCATAAATCAAACCACCAAGTCCCTTAGAAACGCTAAACTTGTTGCCAAAACTGACATAGCAAGAACAGGCATAGGAGTAAACGTGTCCATTGTTAAATGCCCCTACTTGTGGAATCCACTGTCCAGCAGTTGTGACTCGCATCGTCGTCAGCCATAGTCTTCAAAAGCGAAGTCCGTAGACTGTTAATCGCATTGACACTTGTTCTTTTGCACTACCCATTTCTCCCAGAGACTCGGGCATACGAGGTGGTTTGGGATTTTAGTAATTACTGCGGTGAGATCTCTAAAACTTAGACCTCAGTCGACGGCATCAGATAATATTATTGTCCGCGATAACGGAATGATACTGGATTACAGGGCAGGTAATACTGTGATAAATTTTCATTCACAATGGTCGTCTCATCATAGGAACCGTTCTTCATAGATTCCTGCACCGTTCACTTACTTTGACAACATAAGGTCCTTGTCTCTCAGCCAGTTATTACCAGCAGGCATTTCATCAGAGGACACAATCCAGGTTTTTGGTGTTCGTTCCACCTACCTATCTTGATCCTCTTTCACCCGCTCACTTGAATCTGGCAAACTTTGTCCCCTGAGTTTCCTAGCTATTTTCATAGAAGAATTGCCCACATCATACAAACGACGTGATTGGTTTGCGCAGCAGACTAGTTCACGTTAGCAAGTTTTGAGTGGCACTCGCAAATGAAGAAAGGTGCGAGGAAGTCAGAGGGCAGGTTGTCGCTGTCGTGAGTTCTGCAATCCTCCAGATGCTATGATCAGAAGATATATCCCAATAAGATTGATCAGTGTCAGGTAAATGACTGGTATAGAGACGGATGCAATCTAGGGAGTAATGAGACATGGGGGCGAGTGACACGTGGTTACGGTGGAAGCGGTGCGGGTACTGAGAGTTGACAACAGACCGGTAAGCCATGGATGGTTAGAAACTCGGGAGAATGCGGAGGTGCAGTTACGGGGAAAGGATGAGCGTCTCGGATAGAGAAGCAGTGCGTTGAGCCACTTTGGTTCCAGTGGTTCGTGTGTGGAAGTTCGTAGCAGAACAAGGATTTGTTCCTCCGGATTGCTTACCTAACCAAACTTTCAGTGCGGTTGCCACTTGCGAGTTGCCCACGCACTCTCCGCTCACCTGCTCTTGCTAAGTATACTCAACCTTCTATCGCTTCCGGCTGCCTTTTTGTTGTACCGGTCCAGTGTCTGGGTTGTTAGTATTGCAAATGCACAGAGTGGAGTAGGGGTGACGCACAAGTCGTCACAACGGTTATGGGCAAGCGAACGTAATCCGAGATCCACTTTAAGACAATCGATCTTATAGATAGTAGATCAGCGTTGATAACAAGACGGTTACTACGTAGATAGTCAACAATTGAGGGGTGGGATAATTAGGGAGGTTCGTGGTGGGCCGGAAGGAGCCAGTATACTGTGAATTTCCAGCGCCTCCATATAGTAGAAATGCGGAAATCGGCTTTTAACAATAAAACCTCGGGTGGCCAGTTGATGGCTGTAAGTTGGCAGGTGGTGCCGTCAGTTAGAATTGGGACTGGTGGGCGAATGGACACGCTAAGTCAGCGGGTAACGAAAAATTTTCTAGGATGCTTAAGTCTTTTCCTGGCGCGAATTGCCTTTTGGAAAGCTATTTGTGGTCCGACTGCTGGAGCTGAGGCCAGGGTAGGCAAAACGGCCTTGAGGGCTTTAGCTGGGGGTCTTGAGGGTGGTGACGTGATCCGAATTTGGCTTAAGTGGGAGGGCTGATCGGGTCCCACAAAGATGGGGATATTTTTGGGTAAAGTGGAGGCATACCTATTTTGGTAGGCCCGGAAGGCTTCCAGTCCAGTTTATTTAGCGAAACCGAACTGCTTCCCATTTAGGGGTTGACAGTTCCGCCCAGCGGAGTTGAGATGCGAGGAAGAATCCCTGGGGAAGAAAGCCTCTGAGGAGGCCAAAATGGGCAGTAGGAAGCGTTGCCAGGACTGACCTTGGACCGACAATCCACAAATCTAGGTCTATAGTTGGGGTTGGAGAGAGACAGTGAGAGGCTTGGACGCTTGCCTGAGGATGGTGTGGGAGAGGGAGGAATCTGTCAGATCAAGGTCGACCTTTATCAGTTGTGCTCAAGAGGTTGCAAACCATGGCGGCTGTCAAATCCATATTGGACTCCGAACTGATAGATTACGGGGGACTGGTGTTTTGGAGGCCCTGATGTTACTGGATTAGATCTAGTCTTGCAAAGCGCTTTTTTGCAAAAGGGTTTTGTCGGTAAATATTTAAGTTATGGAAATTCGAAGTTACCGGCATCAGCTTGTCAGCTGCTGATGAGCCATTTGCCGAAAGTTCATTGGAGAATTAAAATAATGATGGGCTTCCATGAATTAGTAACTTTTCGTAAACCAATGTAAGTGCTCTGGTGGTTGGCCATATCAGAAGCAGTAGAAAAGCAGGATGTAACTGTCCCAAGGGGCAAGGGGTGAGAAATACTGAGTGAAACGCCGTTTTTGCCAGAAGTTAAATTTTCCTGGACTTCGTCGATAACGGTCAAAGATCCGGCAGATAAACGCTAAGTTTTCGAAGGTAAGATAGCTTGGGCTTTGCATGATATTATTAAATGTAGCCAAGCGTGGGCAGTTTCTTGTTGTGTAAGTCAAAAACCATTTAGATTAAGTCAGAGGACTTTATTGCGCCAACCCAAAAATATCTAAGAGACCCACAAAACTTGGGGTGATTCCATCGCAACTTGCCTTGTACTTGTTCCCGTTCGGTTTCGAAAGCCTGGTAGTCCGATTACTCGTGTAAACTACTGAAAGACTAGTGTGAAATTTACGCACCATTTTATTCAGGGCGATATAGACTTTTATTACAGGAAAACCATCAAAGATCTAGGATGAGCCCAGGAGTTTTTGTGCATGAGGTCCCTGGTCAAGCGAAATGGATTGCAGGCGATACTGAAGGTGATAGAGATGGTCTCCCCTAGCACCCACGGAGATAGCCTGTAACGGCATTAAATGCTCTCGCTTACACATGTAACTGCTTAAAGGTGCTGTGGATAGGCCTTCCAGGCAGTAGCCTGTTATGGAAAAAGTAACTTAGTCTGGATACTATGCATGATAATTATGCTGCAACAGGGACTTTTGCCAAAGAGCCCTTGGTAGCCTGGAATATTTCCTGTGTAATCTTAACTGACAATGAGTTTGGCAAAGCAAAATTAAACTGGGGACTTTCTGCGAACTCATAACGTGTCGCAAGAAAAAAATTACCGTTATTTTAAGCTAATAATGTAGGGTATTTCTGATAAGCAGCTACCCGCTACTGTCAGGTAATAGCTTACGAAGCACTCTGAAGTTGATATAAGCATCAGATGATCATGCCCAGTCGTCATCCGACAGCGGACCGAGTGACTGCCCACCGCCTTGATAATAAAGATGACATGAGTACATCACACATCCTGGCTGCCACTAGAGAGAAATATTAGATCAGGAAGGGGAATAGTGCGATTAACCGAGTAATAGGAAGGTGGGGAACGTGTCGTAGAATAGCCGCATCTCCTGATCAGCAGCTGATGACCGCGGTGTCTTTGTGTCTTGCCGAGTCGAAGTGATGGAGTTTCTCTCCCATGGGCTACGACTTTCTTCTCATCACCTTGTCGGGGTCTGGGAACACATGGCCATTTTGCACGATGCCGATGCCACTTTTGACTAACTTTTGGCCGGATAGTTACTCTGGGTCATTGCTAAAACCATGATTGCTGTATGCATAACTTTTAACCCATGAATAATACCGTGGAATTCACGGAGCAACATTTTTACCTCTTGGATTTTTCAGTAATTTGAGCTGCACACTGATTTGAGGTTTCAAAACGCTACCTAGTGCGTGAAAATTTTGTTATTAAACGAATGGAGCTGTTAATCAGTAACGGAATTCACCCGAACCAAAAACAGTGCATTCGGCTGCGGCATCAGTCTTGGAGCAATATACCAAAACAGGACAGTGGTACAGTTGATTCGTCAATGAAATTCATTTAACCTACCGGTCAACGTCTCGATGGGTATTGTTAATCACGCTACTGATATTAGCAATTGTTAATTTATTACATATCTAATTGCATTGGCAATATGAGTGATGATTTTATTTACATCTCAGGGGAGTCGCTTCCCTCCTCCTTCTCTACATTCTAGTGTTTGTGTCCCCTTTGCATAAGCCACTCCTTCCTCAACTATCAAGGAATTCGGCAACGCACGTGGTGAATGATTTCCCCTTTTAAGTGAACTTTGTTAACCGCCCTTAGACGTCCAACGGCAGTAATAACCATCTTTTGCACGAACCGAGAGGCTATGAATCATCATGGGCATTTCCCCCAAAGAGCATCGACACTTCGCCTGCCTTGATGCTCTTTCACAAGGACTTATATTTGCCGGACCGGTAGAGTTCGTATGTGTTCTCGCAACCACTCTCTTCAAAAGGCATCGCCAAGTTAATTGGCTTACTTTCATCAGTGAAGATACACTCCACGAAATTGGATGGGTTCCGAAAAACCGCTCCTAGTTCTCGGCGCTAAAAGATAACTGCCGAGCATGGGATGGCGCTGAGGAATACCTGCAATAGTCCTTCGTCGTTTATTATTCTTTTCACTCTAGCTGGCGCTTTGCTGAAGTGTCTGTTGTTGGATTATTGAAGCATTGCAGTTGGGGCGAATATGATCAAGTGTTTACATATCCCAACGTGATGACTAGATTAGGGAAGTTAAAGAGCTGCTGGAATGAGAACGTTAGGGTTAATTTTACAGCTTTGAAACCTGGTTGCAACACAGTAGTTTTAAGTTAGCCTCTACAGATTGTGTGCCACTTTAAGGGTGTATGTTGAATTCTAACCCTCGAATCTCTATGGGCACTCCAGTGCTTGTAACAGTTAACCCGTGATCGGAAGTGCGAATTTCAGGTGTAAGGCTTAAGATTCTATGCAAGTCGTTGTATATCGGTGTCCTTCTGTTCTTTTGCCAACCTTTCCCATTGGGGCTCAAAATGGTTAACTTCACTAACACAAAATGGTCACCAGCCAAGGGGTACTCTGCACTTTCGAGGTGCGATCATAAGTTGTCTCCCCATTGCGGCCCTAACACTCCTCGATCACTAACTGCGCGGTTGCCCATCCGCCCGCTATCCAAGATCGTTTTCGCATGGTAATAAGCACGTGATTTCCGCCTTGTTTCCCTTCAGCGTATTCTTATCTCGCACAGGCAGACTTTCTAAACCTAGATGGGAGTTGGTCAGCCTGTGAAGCACTCGCAACGCCCTGATGGATTTTGGGTTTTGCCCTTTTAAGCAACCATTCTTCGGTTCTGACTACCTGCGACCACTGTTTCACAACGGTGCACAGTTTGCAATTTTCCGATGAGGCCACACTGTGTGGACTGCAGCTCTTCCGTATCCATTGTGCCGAGGTTTATGCCATCGAAAGGAGCCAATACTCTCATTATCAGCTGCCGTCTTTTCAATCTTCCGAGCCAAACCAGCATTCTAAGGAATTGGGTACACGACAAGTACCAATCGGGCTTAGCTAAGAATGCCACAGACGTGAAGACCGCTTTTATTATGATGCCCTTGATTTCCGGAGCTGGCTGGGACTGGTCGCCGCTAATGATCCTGGATCAGGGTCTTACGGACTAGCCGGATAAATCTGGGCCATTTGTCCATGTTTCCAGCCATTCCAGTCTGTTCCCCTTCGGGAGTTTTTGGCCGACTGGATTTTCGGCTGGCGTTATGTTCATTCACTGTCTAATGATCGTCTCGGTGTGTATGATAGTCAACCTGTTTGTGCCACATCTACTCAGGCTGCTCCTGATATCGTGGATTTGACCTGGCTTCGTCGTTGAACCTATCCAGAACGCTGTTGTCCAGTTGACTGATTTGGAAGACCCTTTTACAGTATGCTCCATTTTCATTGCCAGTACCGTTGCGCTCACCATCAGGACGGGACGGACAGTGACTTCAAGGGCGCCACTCAGGCTTTGGCTAGAGCTATCCTGGCGCTGCAATCACCGTCTCCATTAACAAAACGTTTATGTGCCAAGGCACTGTGACCCAGTTCGGATGAGCATGAGAATCTATGTAGCCCTCCCTTAGAATTCATGTCCTTAGGGGATGAAAGTAGCGGAGGTTTATGCTTCCAGTTTTACTAGAGCTTTCAGAGACTCTTTCCCAGATATATTATCAGCAGAGCTATAGAGGTCATTCCGACCTGTTTGTTTCCAGCAAGGCCGTTGGATTATTGTCTTTCCAGGGAGCTGCAGCGGTGAAACGAATCCAAGGGAAGTGTATAGGCTGGAAATCGACGATAGAGCTCTTCTACCTGCGGCTGGCAGTTAGAGTTTTTGTTTGGAAAATAACTCTTCTTGACGCCATACCGTACCCCGCGGATGCGCTGGAATAACGTAAGGGGTCAGCTTAACCAATGGGATGTGTCCATTTGCCCGAGTTCTCAGGTTAATTCTACGGACCCGAGGGTTGGATATCCAATTAGTTAGGTAGGAACCGCTCTTCTTTATCGGTCCAGTCATTTCCACAGTATAATCGCTGACCGTGTTTTCTTCAATGAAAGGACTGCGATAGCCGCTACAAAAATTTTTGCCATGACTTCCTCTAAGGCACAGTTATTTGAGGCCGCGTGCTTCGCCATTGTTCCTCGCATTGCGTGATTAGCACAACGAGACTACGACCCTGCATCAAAAAGGTGGGCTGTCATTCCGTACTCAGGTGGTGATTGGTCCAGGTTATTCACCGCCTATCACAAGAAGCACAACGCATTTTTGCCCTCTTCAAGTCGAAGAGCATCCCTCCTCTGTTGGCCAACATTAGGATTTTACCAACGCAAGGACGATTGTGGGTGCTGCTCAAATTTTTCCTTCTAACAGTGGAGCTCCACCAAAGTTTGCTGTGAAATTGAGAACTACGGGAAACTGCTCGGGTTTCCTAGAGTTCCGTGCAATACGATGGGGCAACCATCATATTTCTACATCAGCTGCAGGCACATGAACTTTCTCTACTTACATAAGCATTTTGTAGTGGACCATCGCACAGTATAGTTCTACGACCCCTCCATCACGACAAAATCCTTCATTCATGTTAGTGTTTTGGGCAAATTGTTCAATCATCAAAGTTGGGTCTGATTCACCGCTGAAAAAGGCAAGCACCTTTACCAACCTTCTAGGGGTAGTCGCACTCACCGGAACTGTGCCCAAGAGAACAGACTTTTGGGTTGTTTACGAAGTCGAGGAAACCACACTGGTCTTCGATTAATCGTAGGGCGATGGCAGCTCCACCTGATGAAGCAGCTTTTGGCGCCTACCTGAGAAACCCCAAATGCAACGGGATCTAGTCCGATGGTTTTTGCGCGGTGCGACGTTTTCAGAAGAAGGACCCAGGTTTCAGCATTTTTGTCGTGGTCCAGCGCTTTTTACTTTTTATCTTTCATTTCCTTTAATAATGGACCAATGTACATCAACTTTCAGGAAGGGGGCCGCGGCCAGCCGAGGACTGCCAAGTGAGGAAGTTGACCGGCGATGGGATGGTTCGAGCCCACTACCTTCACGTTCAAACGCCAGGACCTTGTCCATTTGGCCACCGCCGGCCTTCAAAAACGTGGAGTAGTCTGAAAATCCGCCGTCGGTGCCGCGCAATCTACACTCGGAAGGGGCCTTGACTGCACGGAAAATAGCCAATGTGCTTCCCCAGGGAGGGATTCGGCCGTGATCTTTCTTGCTATACCAAAGTTGGCTGGTCGATAGCTTCGTTGAATACTATCGCAGGCAAAGTGACGGAATCTGGCATCCGCAGTTTTGCCTGTCTGTCTAATTAACCTGTCATGCTTTCAAGTGTGGATCTCCCATTCCCTCTGCTTATGATATTCTCTACAATCCAGCGGCTTTGTAAAAGCCGTGGCAAACAATGGACTGCACGACCCAAGGAGCCTGTAGCCAGTGTCATAAAGCTGTAGAACAGTTCTTCCTCTTCATCACAAGGCTGGACTTGTCTTCAATTTATCGTTTGGTGCGTTTTACCTCGAAAATCATTCTATTTTTTCGAATTCCGATAAACGTAGAAAAAGTGCCTAAACAAATCTCATTCGGCTTTCAACATAGAAAATCCTTCAGTGTTACCCGTGGCTTGCCCCCTGCGATAATGCGTAAAGTACAGTAGTCTCTACCGTTGGTCCAAAACCTCACCTCGGATAAGGTTTTCAAGCTGCCATATAAAATTTGAGTATTGCTTCGGGCCCGCGGCAAACGTTAGAAACTGAACTCCAATTAATTAGAGCGAAGGTCGAGCCCGATTTTAGGCGCTCAATCAGTTAATGACCTTTTTGGGCCCTTTGTCTTTGTCCTCGATTTTGTGTTTAACAGGAAATTGCTTTGCTTCGTGCTTCACTTCGCCTGACGTTTTCTATCCTCTAAGCCTGGCCTTTAACGGCCTTTAACTATCTCCCTAGTCCACCTATCCTACGCTTGCAAACTTCGGCATTCTATGGGCGTCATAAATAAAACATCGTCTGTCACCGACAGGAATAGAGGATGTAAAAGTCCCAAAGGGATCAAACAGTCGGGTTTTGCTCATGACGCTGCACAACTCGTGATCACTTCTCGGGCACTTGGTGCTTTCTCTCGTTCCAAAATGAATAGTTCATTTGTTTCAACCAGTTTTTCAGCGTCGTGCAACAAAAGTCGAATACAAAATCCAACACTCCGATACTCAGTAGGTTCTATGACACTGACTCGTTAATTTTTTTGTGACCCCGAAAATCCGAGCGGGAACCAATGTCAATTTCTAGAAAACTTGCAAGCTTCACGCTTCTAAGGTGTGTTCGAGCAAGGCGAGGCCAAACTGATAGGAATCCGAAAACCAAACAACGGTGACCACCAAAGTTTTCTAACACTACCTTAAGCAACCACTAAAATGCATACAAATTCAAACCTGAAATGTGCGGCCAATGCGATAGTACAATGAGAGCCAAAAGTTTGGGTTCAATTAGTGCAAATAGGCAGTTACGTAAGGACCCACTAGAAAACAAAGCAGCGCCTCTCAAAACTAACAAACAAATTGAGCGACGGACGTTTTTGAGTAGCGGCATTTCTTTGTGCCGTATTACGTTCTTCACAATACTGACCCCACTTATAGGTTGATGTTTGTCCCGATGACTTCGAATGAGAGCAAACAACGCCAGTCGCCAAACAAAGCATCTCGTTTATTGAGTGAAATCATTACAAATTCACAGCTTTGTTTGCTCGCAACGTTGCATCTATGGGGCTGCCATCATTTCACCGGTTGTCCGGGTAGCACAGTGATTGGTGCAGCTTGTTCGATTCATTTCACGTGATTCACTTCATGGCGTTTTTCCGAATCCGGGCCATTCATGCTGGTTGAGTTGTCGAGTTAGCGATGTGGCGTTCTCGGTTTGCATATTCGCAGTGTTGCTCTCTGATCATGCTAATTTGCCGGCTGACCGATGGCAGCCAATGGGATGACGGGAACTCTACGTGATTTCGCGCTTTGCACCTGCTCACTGTTCGTCAAGACCGGGTTGCATCCTCAACTGTGTATTGATTATTCTATCAAGCCAAATATGATGCCATACCCTTGCAGGCACAGTTTGTTGGTGGGCCGTGTACGCATGCCCATCGAGTTAGCAGGATGATTTTCAAAATATTCCTTTACAGCGCCCTTCCCGGAAATTGAGCTTTGCTATCGCGCTGTGTCTGTGAGGAATTATACGTCTGACCCGCGGAAAAGCGCACGGAGTAAAGCCTGAATGACATTTGTAGGGCACCGGTTTCATCAATTCCGATACAAAGGACGATTCTGTTCTTCATGCAATAACACGGCTGTTTGCGTGCTTTTAACCTTAAAGCAGACCGCCCGCTTTCGTATATTCCAGGTGGTTAGGTCTATCTCTGATTTGCCATACGTCAGGCCCTCCCTTTTTAGTCGAGCAGTCCCCCACCGGCATGCCATCACATGGTTCCAACCTGCCATATTAGGAAACTTTTGGCCCAATCTAGGCCGTCACACACCAAAATCCCCACCAGTTGCTTGGCTTTGGCAGCTAATTCCATCCATTTATTCTCTATACAGAACGCATCGGTGTATTCAACCTCAGTCTTCGTTGCCTTAAACGGAATCGTTTTACATTCTCATTTCGTCTCGGTCTTCGGACTTAATATCCGAGATGTCACCTAGTTTTGTTGTTCTCCTCAAGTGGAGAGCTAGGAGTCCCGAGGAGGACGTCCTGTCTCCCCTGATGCTCACTACTCTAGTCTATCTGCTTCACTGTTGCTGACTACGCGTAGTACATCATAGTCTAAGGTCTCTAGTGATCCATCGCGACCGCCGTCCCCTGCCATCATCAGCGATCTTGAGCACCACTACTCGATAACGCCTGAATTATCTTGGACACATCTTTCCTATGCTTTTTCAGTATTCTTGGGCATTGAGATTCGTCTCGCCCCGTTGTAGAACGGATTGTCCTAACGCGAATCTCATATTACGCTTGCATGCCCTTAACCTTTGTCACTCTCACTCGGCTCGGTACGATTGCAATACTGGCAACACTGACACTTGGCCGGTAAAAGGAAAGGACAGCCAGAAGCAGTAGCAAGCTGAGTATATTTGAAAAGCAGCGTACGTGCGGTGCGTGTGTGAGCAACGCACAAGTGGTGACTGCGCTTGGCGGTTAAAGTTTGGTTAAACAAGCTACCCGGAGGAACAAATTCATGTTCCGCTACACCGTGAGGTGAGGCAATTTCTCGGGCTCATCAACCCACCGCAGGATTTAGACTGGCCCCTCTGGGGTGATGCGGTGCCGGCGGATCGGGTCGCTGTGCAAACACCCAACTGTAGGTAGAAGCTGGTCACTGACCTATGTGTTTGCTATTGGTGTGGCCGTTCGCGGCTGTTCGCCGGTTTTGGGTGGTTTCATGCACTCACGATGTGCCCCCATTTTGGTTCAGCGTCCTAATTTATGCCCGCCGTTCATGGGCACTGGCTGTTGCTCGCCTTTCGTGGAATTTCATGCTGTTTATTTACTTATCTCTTAGTTAATCCTTTTCAGTTTCTTGGTGCCCCAGACCATCATCCCCAAAGGACTTGACCTGAATTTAATGGTGAACCTAACAAAATGACTAACGACGGAAGGGACACATAAACGAGTATAAGCAGGGGAAATAAAAATTCCATTGTGAGTTTACTCTGAAGGCAGTCAGCCAAGTTTGTTTGAATGTTCACTCGTGATATTGGGTTCGTTCCTTGAATTATTTTCTCGGCCTCGAGATGGATTTGAGTCTTGATGATATTATTCAACAAAATCGACGGGAACGTGGCCGGGGTCGAGGATCAAGTGTATTGAGGGGTGTAAGAAGGGGTGGAGTTGGGAGACGAACTTCCGGTGGAGGAGTAAGTAACGACCTTAACACCGTTATGTTTCTTCAGGGACGCACATTACCAGATAAGTGGCGTCATGATCTATTTCAAGGAGGACGAGTGGTCACTGCGACAAGCTCTTCTAATAAGCTTCACATTTCAAACTTGGATTTTGGTGTGAGTAACGCGGACATTAACGTAAGTTCTATCGAGTATCATGGCCATTTGCTTAGGAGCTCTTTCGTGAATTTGGTACGATTCGCCGGGCCACGGTGCACTACGATCGAAGCGGCCGCTCTCTGGGTACCGCGGAGGTGACGTTCAGCAGTCCTCTGAGTGCCGTAAAAGCCCGCAATCATTACAATGGTGTCCCCCTTGATGGTCGCCCGATGGTCATACAGTTGGTGGGCGCAGGTTAGTCGGCGTTGAAGTTGCGGCTCCACTTGGACGATCCGGAAGTGAGGCCTTCGTGCTGCGAACTGCTTTGAGTCTTTCGTGTTCTGCACGGATTGTTATTGATTAGTACATGTGCTGAGTGCACTTGTGATAGTTTTATGGAGTTTGCCAGAGCGTCTCCCACCGCTAACTAGAACATTTTCGATGATCGTGGAACGCTATTACCCTCGCATCGGAGGCCTGGATCAAATACTTCTTGGTCGACGTCGGGAGTACCTCGTGGATGCCACGGCTGCTTTCGGTCGGTGGTAATTCTGTCCCACGGAGTTCACCAAGTTTTTCACGCCTTTTGTTTCCATGGGATGTTTGAGACCGAGTGAAAATCATAAATCACTTTGCACCTAAAACAAGGCCAGTGCAGTTGCAAATGGGGTTTGTCCTCAGTATGTGTTGTCTGACGTCTTCGTTTCGTTGGTGCTTCGGAATTCACGTGCGTCTGAAGTTGTCTCTTATGTGCAAATCATGATTTGATTTTTGAGTAATATGTTGGGGGGGGGGGCGGAAGTTGGCTAGTACGATGCGCTTCATTGCTCGTCTAAATGCGGGGAACTGGGATTTCAATGGGTTTTCAGTGCGTTCCTGCATGCTATGGAGTCTGCCGCGGACATATTTCGGGAACGTTTGCTTATGTTGGTGTATATTCTTTCTAGGTGGGATTAGTGTAAACGCTTACTAGCGGGATCATAACCTGTTTAGCGTTGTTTTTTCATTGACGGTGTTGTACGAAGAAAAAGCGATCCTCCGTTGAAATGGTGTTTTGGCGGACACCTGTAGACTTCACGCTGGTCGTAGACTTAGGCGTGGTGACTGGTCTTGACCGATTCACGTTAACTCAGTAATCACTGTTAAAGTTACCTTAGTTTGTGAACATTTGTAGGTCCGGCCACTAACGGCTCAATGCGCAACCGGGTTGGCCAAACACGCAGTCCTCCCGCTCGTCGGTTCCCAGCTGCGCGTCGCGGAGCACTTAGTCCTCGTCGTGGCAGGGGTCGTGGACGTGGTCGAGATCGCCGAGCACCCATAACAAAGGAAGATTTGGACGCAGAGTTGGCTGCTTATAATGCGCAAGTGAGTTTACACAATTAATAAAGGTCCAGTTTTCGGTAGTGCTCGATTCGTGTATGCCATCCATTGCCTGCATTCTCATTTGAAACGTGACGTTGAGGTATTTGAACCACACTAATCCAAAAGCTGCGAGTAATTAAACGTTGGTAGCAATGAATGTTTTAGAACTGAAAGATTTTAATTTGTAGTCGTACTCGACCGTTGCCGGATGCCGACTGGTCCCGTCCTGGGGTCATCGAGTCGCAGAAATTGGCATGTTCTGATTTTCCTGCTGAGTTTGAAGGTGAGACGGTTTTCAGTTGACTCAAATTTTGGTCTTTCCAAAGAACTCGCCCGGTTTTCTTGTCGTGTTTCGACTGCCGAGGGTTCTTTCCGACGCCTTGCGGTTGGGTTTTCTGTGAAGGTTACAATCGAGATCACTCCCGGAAGACGGATATGCATTTCTGGAACGGATACAAGTCAAGAAAAAGTATAGAGACAACAGAATATGGCTACCCCAGATACAGTCAAAATGCAGCAATTAGAAAGAGCATAACATCCCGAGAACGGAGAGGGCGACGCTGCGGGGAGTGAATTTAGGTGGATTTTGGGAAGAAATAGATAAGACGATGTACGTTAGTAAAGATCAGAGAGCATTAGTGGTCTGCCATAACCAAACAACATGTTCCTGCCGCTTTTCTCGAGTCTGAATTATTAGGGAAAAATCTGTCCTGAATAGACTTTCAACTTTACTCTGGTCCCTTGTTATCTGATTGTAGTTTCTTGGTACTTGTGATGCCCCAGCAATCTGAATATTTCAGTTGGGTCCATTTCGAGTCGCTCTTGACTATGAGGTAGTTCCAACAATGCGCAACTTATTCTCCTGTGGTAATTCGTCAAGGCCTGAGACGATTATCTGGATCTTATGTTATTTGATCCGTGATTATATGTTGTATCTGGGGTTGCACAGATGCGAGCTAGGTTTCTGTCGTTAGTGTCTTGTAGCCAGTAGGCCTCCCTGGTGAGATCTTATGCGACTCCAGTTCGCTACTCTGCACTAAGCACTGGCAGCTATTGGGGATACCCTTTTCCCTATGCTCACCCTCTTGCACCTGAAAATGTTATTCTCCTAGTTACTGCCTTGCAGTTGGTGTTCAACTGTTTCACGTTCAATTCCGTTTTGAGCAAACGGTGCTGTGAAGCGAATAAAAGACTACACCTTGACGTGGTGTGACGGCTTGCGTGCCTCCATGATCCAACGAGCTATGCAGGATGGCTTATCTCGAACTGAAGATCCAATCATGCCTGGAAGGTCAATGGGTAGAGGCCTGACGAAGTAGTCTCCTGATCCTCCAAGTTGGGGTTGATCTAAGTTAGCAGCTCAGTCGTAAAAACGAGTGGAAGACTAATTGATCCAAGTAGATGGATGGGCTTCCACTCAGCTATACTCCGCTGCCTTGGGGTCAGGTTCTTGTTAGGACCAAAAGCTTTGGTTGAGAACTCTGATCGTTCTTCTGCCTAGTGGCTGGACTCCCTAGCAGTACCCGTCCATGAATCCCTACGAGTTACACGTTTACGAAGAATTCCATACTGCATCGGTCGTCGCGCAGGATAATCAAGACCGAGGTACCCATTGCATCGAGTGGGGTGGGCAGTGGTAGGTATGCTAATGCTCAGTTCCCTGTCATGTCCCCAACCGAATCTCCGCCCCCTCTGCCTACCCATAATGTCCCACTGATAATGCCCGATACTCGCGACGGTTCATTGTTACATAGTGCAGTAAGTGGTTTACAGTCTGCTAGATCACATTTCCCCAAGGTTCGTCAGCCTCTGAATCTCGGCTCCTTCAGTGTGCGCACTGTCATGCAG
>LUCM01004106.1:49326-61298 GCA_008360955.1 Fasciolopsis buskii
AAGGATGTTTGTACCGAGACACAATGGGCTCAGTTCAGGTGTATGGTTGCGAGACATGGAGTATGCGTGTCGATGTTTGTCGCTTGGAGGTTTTTGATTACCGATGCCCACACAGTATCGCTCGTATTGGGTGGAGTGATCGGGTGATTAATTTGGTTAGGAATCTAGTGTGAAACTTAGTAGACTAAGTTAGTTAGGTCACGTGTTGCACATGGCGAACACTCGTCTACCACACTGTGCCGTATTATCCATTTGTCCCATTGGGTAGAAGAAGCCATGTGGAGGTCAGCAGGTGACGTGGCAACGTGGCAACGTGAAATGAGAAAAGTCGTGGCGTTCTTAGGTAAAGTAGGTGTTTCACGTCTTCGTGGTTGGGGTCCGAAAGACCCGTCAGCTAGCTGGTTGGAGACACTGAAGGACATGGCAGTGAACCGTGAACAGCGGCGATCGTGTTGTCATTTACTATCAAATCAGATTGATTAAAAAGTGCGTTTTTACAGTTAGATTACTGTGACATTCCTTTCTTTTTTGTCAGCGTAGGCCCACTCCCTGTTTCCCTTTCACGTTCATTCCTTTCGTAGAAACATGTAACTGGGGCAGAGACAGTAGACAGTGGGGCTTGTTTTGTTGTTTAACCCTGGAAGCTGTTGATGATGAGTTTAATTTTTTCTTGGTTCTCCGCGATCTAGTTCACTCAGTTCGGAGTGCAATTCATGTTTACTGAGAAGGTATTGTGCAGTGAAACTCCGTATTCGACGTGCATCGGTGAATGCCATCTAGCTCTATTTTGCGAATTTCTTTTTCGTAGAAAGTATCGTTTCGTTCCGTTTTGCTTGTTCGACTGTGTCGAGGCTCGGAGTTTTTGGTGCGTAGTGTTCGAATGGTAACTTGAAATTCAGTTTTACTCACTTACTTATGGATTATATTAGTGTTTATTAGGAACGTCGGTGCCACCATTGATCTGGACTTGGAGGCTGTAAACTGCGGACAGGTCGGAACAGCAGAACATGCTCCGAGGCAGATCTGCATCCCACCCAAGGCCGCAGGTACAAGCTAATTACCCGACGCCAGGCTTATTGATTAAACGATCATGAACATAAATGACGAGAAGAGCGAACCGTTCGGCTGGTCCCAGCTCATCTGGGGCAGGTTTACATGGATTTGACTATAAAGACCCGTTGGGCCACCGAACAGTACAGTAGTCCGCAGGAGGACTAACGTATATTCACTGTCTTCGTGCACGTAATCTCGCCAATCGAGGTGGCCTTATCGGTCTTTTCCTCCTAACATTCGGAATTCTATCTTTACTCTCTAGCGAAATTCTCATTCTTCTCTGCCAGAGGTATTGTATTCAGAACAAATCTTGCCACATTTCCTTCGTTTCTTTCCCCTGGTGTCCATCTCTCGCTGAGCCTGCCTCTAAATTTTTCTTCTTGCTCGATATCTCGTCACTATGACCGCAGTTGATTTTCGGACCCTAATGCACATGGGAAACGGGAGTAGTTAAGTTTTACAATGGAGATCGTAGTCATCGATGTGCTGCATCAAAGACGCTGTTATCTGTAAAACAAGTCACTGTTTGATTTGCGCCTTGTTTCATTCCGTCTGCAGGGTTTTATCCCCGACTGTTCTGAGGTCCGGCGATCTCCGCTCTTGGTCTTATGTGTTTTGGTGCAGGTCTCTGTGACAGATGCGATTGCGTTTCCTGGCTAAATCCTAGGAGACGACCGGCTGTGTACAGTGAAACCTGGAGGTTCTCGCTTGGTTAACAGCTATCATCCTATTAAAGGCATGGTTTGTCGTATCGGCATCCGCACGCAGGTTTATTGAAGAAAACATAATACGAAGAGAGGCATAACCTCTTACACAAAGGAAGCCAGGAGGATATCGTGACTTTGATTGTAGGTATGAATGCTATCGTTGGGTAGTATTGTATCATACCTGGTGCTTACCCAAGTTCTGGGTAGAGAAACAACTGCCAGACTTGGTGGTTGGTCGCGAATAAGTCCTGCTCATGCTTACAAAATAATCGGCTCCGGACAGGCAGCGGCGATCTCTAAGACGGTCCATTTCTGCCTGGAATCCGTTTTCATACAACAATACGGGAGTCTGCCCGTAAGGCCGTGACGTGATTAGATAACCGCATAGTTCATTGTTCCGTCTGGGAATTTTTGCCCCAGTTCTGGCGAAGTAAATTAACTTCTAGGCCACCGGTTCTCCCACAAATCTGAGGAGTATGAAACCTCTGGTCTGCAGTTGATCAAAGGTCGAGGGAACTGACGTTACGACCACCGGCTTCTAGTCACTCGTGAACGCCTTGTTTTGCCCTGCTGACGTGCAGATCAGGTCTTCTAACCTAAAGCTCGGGATGAGGTCTCTTATGACATTGCTCTTCTGCTTGGATAGCTAGGCGGAACTATTTCCACGGGCTGATTATAAGCTATGCTGGACAAATGAAGATGTAACGGAGTCTGGAGAAGCTTGCGCTTGTGAGAAAATACAGGTGTTTCTGTTTCTCGCCTTCTGTCAGACCGGAATTATTTTCACTGCGATTTCAATGACACCTAATTTAGCTGTTTATGTTCTGACCATTGCTTGTTCTGTAGTGAGAATTTCAGCGTATTCGCTGGTATGCAGCCTAGCAATCCTTGCGATCCCGAGCTTGAATTTTCATCAGATGATCCGTGTATCTAGGTGGATATTCTAAAGGTACGTAGCAGCAATTAAATAAACTGACTCTATGCACATCTTTCCATCATCCCAAACGCTTTAGTTGGAAAAATAGAGATAATTCCGTTTGATGATCAATACTAGTCTTTTAAGGAATTTCGGGTATTTCACTGTTTCGGGGAACTATTTTTTCTCGCGTTCTTCAAATATGAGTGGGGCGAAAGGGGAAGTGCAGTTTACTTCTCAGTCGTAAGTAGCGAATAAGGTATTCTCACTCCTTGTGAATGAGCAGTCTTTGAGAAGCAGTGGTAGTATCCTGGACATCATGATTTTTCGCATCCTATGCGTCCTGCCTATGGAATAACATGGGTCTCACGGGAGTGCTGTTAATAGGGGAATGCAAGTCGTCGCGAGATATTAACCTATTACCTACGGTTACCTTCTGAGACAGGGCTCTAGTAAAGGTGCGTGACTCAAGATACTCGATCGCCCACTAAAAGATTGTTTGGAGCCCTGAGAGTTTCCAACTCTTGATTCTAATTAATAAACGCTCACGCGACCCATTATGTCGATCACCGGCTAACAGCGGGTTGTGCAAGCCCTGCGTCACGTTGCTGCATTTCACAATAGGTTTCGAATTGTGGATCTTGGTGTGGGAGAGTTCCTTAGAAGCCCACCCCTTTGGTCTGGTCAACTGCGTCGTTCTTCACCTACTGATGAATAGTGAGTTGTGGTAAATGACCGATCTCAAGAAGTATGATGGTGTTGATACAGAACCAACTCTTTGCATAGGATCCATCACTCACCAGAATCTGTTTCTTCTGCTGATATGACTTTAGTAGACGCCAATGCTAAACAGTAAAGTGGCGAGGTAAAATAACGTGTATTTTTAGTGATTCTTATGAAATATCATTGAACCTAGAGACTTAAAAATAGAAAATATAAGATTTAAATTGTATATATATATAGTTAGAACAAGTGTCTTATCTTCACAGTTGCTTTTTTATCAACTCCGAGAAATTTGCAGTTCCTTGACGGCGCCATGGCCTGAGCGTTGCTTATCTCCATGAAATGTAATATCTTGACTTTTGGCATGGTCATTATTAGGACTATGTTAGGCGGCTGAATGTTATTTGAAGTCGATAATGTACGGAATGGTCCATGTCAGATACTTACTCACTAGCCGGTCATCACTGTTAGTTCCGGATTCAGTTTCTTCGCTGTAATTTTGCGTGACTGTGTCTTCGGTGTCATCAAACTCCGGAACAGCTTCATTTACTCGTCTATCGGACGTGGAGCGCGCAAATGAGTTAGTCATGGGTCCATAACCACTTGGCTGGTTATGAGTTCTTGCGTGTGGGCGGTAAACCAACTCAGTGGACTGCAACGCGCAATCACAGTATACCTGCGTAGACGGTAATGATGATGGCCCTGAGAGTGGCCCAGAATCCTTCCTTATATCCGATTGCACAGCAAGAGTTCCAAAGGCACCGGGTCTGATGCCTTCACCAACTCTAAGATCCGATATCTGAGAACCGCGAGTCTTGGGCATGACGGTCACCTTGAAGTGCGCTTCTGCTTTATTCGACGAACGAATCGACGATGGGATGCGGACCTCTTCCAAAGTGGGTGTATTTGCGGACCGGTGCGTTTTCATATGTGATCCCAGTGAACTAGAATCACAGCGGTAGATCAGCTTGGGTGTAGTCTCTGGCTCATTTAATTCGACTAAGCTAATGTCTTCACTCGGTGTGCCTGATGGGCCAACGACTGTTTTGCTCCCCGGTGCATGCCCGGTCAAATACGCGGCTCTTGACGCGGCATAACTGTTTGGCGGGGATTTCCACCAGCCTCGAGAATTGGCATCCCGACCGGATTGTCCGGAGTTTAACAATTCACCGCTCGTCGAGCAGCTTGATGTCCACAGTAGCGTCGGCTGCACACTATGCGAACTGTTATCCACCTGACGGCTGACGCGATCGCTTGTTTCTGGGACATGTGAATTCGCTGTAGGTGGTTCATTCTGCAAAAGCGAAAGACAAAAAGGACCATTATATTGAAATTATGCAAAACTGAGTTACTCGTTGAGACGGATGGCTAGACAATCAATACCATTATCAGGTTAACTGTTGAAAATCGTGATTGTTAGAAAAATTTTGAATATTTTCGTCGAAATGTTCATATCGTCTGCTCTTGTAGATACCGCTCGCTCTGTGTTATGATACGTTCACTATAAACTGTTACATGAGGCACTGAGGACGTCTTTTGTATGCATTTTTTTAATCTTTGCATGTAGCAAGATTGGAAGAGGAATAATCCGTGATCCTCCCGTGTTTTATTGTATGTGATAGGCGAGCGCTGTAAATTGATCATAGAGCCCATAGTACCTACGGCCTACAATAACGCGGGTGAACCCGCATGCATTTTATCTCAATAGGCCAAGTCGATCGACAGTGGATTACTGTCACTATCACTGTAACCGGGTCCAAAGTTTTCAACTGTCATGTGACGGCAGCCAGATCTACGCGACAAATACAAGTCGACAATTCGATGCCAAAAATTACTGTCGAACTGCCCACGGCAGTTTGTTGAGGCGGTCCTGGTGACTTATGTCCATTCTAAGTATGTCTACCTATTACGTGCGCTAGTGGGAACCGTGATTTGGCCCGAAGGTATGGAACAGAAAACATCAACAGTAATCTCAGTTGTCCTAATCTGACTTTTTAGTTTGAGCTGCGATGGATACACACCGTTGAATGTTGGTGGGATCAGGTAATCTGACCTGAAAGTGAACTTTATAGCGCCAACATCGTAAACTATCCTGTGAATTTCTGTGACACTTTAGAAAAGCCTCGAAAAATGTTGTGGCAAGACAGTCAAAATCCCTGTTCGCGGTCCATCAACATCCTATAACAGTTGTTCTCTTAATTTTGTGGTACTGATTCCATTTTACACTCCATGTTGTTACAATACCTAAGCGACTCCAAAAGACTCTCATTAAAGCCCTGGATTTCCATCATCTACGGAGCCATTTCCAAGGGAGTTGACGTTGTAGGCTGAGGGACAACGCCAGAAAATGACCTCCACTAAAAAGCCGGATTCTTGTCAATCTCGCTACGTATTTTCGCACCCAGTTACCGCGCTTCTTGTCATGTGGTTTGGACAAACTGCTCTTAGCGTCACATGCAGACAAGTCGACTCTTATGTGCCTACCGATTTTGTCCCATTGTCGGACAGATGGCGCCTGACAAAGTTTCTCTTCGATGTTGAAACGGCGTGTGCTGCGTTGTTAGAGCCGTTGGTATGTAACTTGCTACCCCATAACCCGTGCACGTTTAGATTAAGGATAGTCTGAATCCTAAGTATTAAGCACCGCATGGTAGTTCAAGAAAGATCAGCTTGGAAAAAATAAATGCCTGACAGGTTAATGGGAGGGGAGCTAAAAGTGGAAGTCTATGCGCCCCGTTGTCAAAGTGCCGAAGGTTGATTGGAGAAGTTTGTGAAGATGAATTCAGGAATACTAGCGAGAAGTTGATTACAAATCTTATTTCGGTAGCGACTGAAGAAGGAACCTCTCAGGAATAGGATACTGAATATTTTTCAGGAATACTAAATTTAATCTTTCAAGCCGGCAGAACGCGTCCCATAGAGGGTGAACCGTAGCCAGCACGTTAATTAGATAGGCTTTGTTCAACAGCCATCTCCAATCCCCTAATTTAGAACCGCTTGAAAACCTATTGGACTAGATTAAAACAACGTTGCTGGTAGGAAAATTTACTAGATTTTAGTCTGTAAAATTTCCTCATAAATGCTCATAACTAAATATCAGTTATACTCATAGGCAATATGTCAGTAGTCGAGAATTTTTATAACAGTCCGATGCGTAAAATGCGAATTATTGGTTTGCATGCCATTTGAATTATTCGCAAAAATCATCACATAGATGGGTGTGATTTAAGTTAGCCCTTGACTTACGAGAGAAAGAAGGAATTTTTATCTCTTTCCATCCCTTTCGCTGTTCCAATATATTTAACTTATTGTATATTTACTGCTTCTTCGTAGTTCCCTGACTTCTCCTGACTATAATTTCCAAGTATTCCCAAACATTTCTTTGAAATATAAGGATTAATTAAACTTATAGGAGCACGTGAAAGATTTACAGGCAGGAAAGGCGAGCTGTCTTTGCGGTCCTTTCTCACAACTCCTGAGGGAAATATTACACGACGGTTTAATGCCATTCGAATGCTTAGAATGAGATATTTCCAGTATCATGAAAAATTTCAACGTGAAACTGAGCCTAGTCAGTCTGCTTATCACTTCTCATGATTCACCCCGGATATAATAGCTTATCTACTCTACTCAATAGCTTCAGTTCTAAATAGAGGACGAACACTATGAAAATGGTGCTTCTAAACTACGAAGATGTTTTCGGCAGTCTGAAGCAGTCAAGATTATTTCATCTGATACCCACAGATGATGTTAACTTCAGTTTGCGCAGACTAATCCGGTAGCAGTTCACTGATTGACAACCGCACACTTGTTATCATGCTAAGAAATCGTCTCTCCCAGTCAACTGTGATATCCCACAGTGAGCTAGATTCTCTTCATTCTTCTTCTTCTCACACACTGAATACCTTCCTATTCATCTCCCATTTCGTTGGCCGCAAACATGCTGACAACGTAGACTTGTGACGAGAACAGTCTATCAGCATGGAGGTTCTGTAAATTTAAAACAGTTGGATTACATTTACTAGTTCTCATTCTGCTCTCTTTTACTGAGTGCATCTAAATGTCAGGATGTTGTTTTTACTATTCACTGGTGGCCGTACGAAGCCTGTACTGAAAGTTTCGCAACTCTGTGCGAACAATAGACACAAGAACACCATTACCAATCGAGTGTCTTGGCGCTGAACTATCAAGCATTCTATCGTGGTTCGTGTATGTTCAGGAGACATTTTAGAAAGTTAAGAGGCGGTTTTACTATTCCCTCACAAGTAAGGCAGCTTTCGGTTACTCACGTGGCTATTCTTATTTTTTGATTGCATGCTTTCTTTCCAATGGTGGTACTGATCTCCAGTTGTTTTCTCTGGCATGTCAAAATGGATTTCACTTGCTGATCGGATCCATAAAACATCTAAAAATACCGTGACGTATCAACACACACTTTTACGCATGTAAGAGTTTACTTCCGAAACACTATCGTATTCTCATCTCTTATAGAATGGCTTTGGAATGACTGTATCTACGTCTACACGCTATTGTGTGTTGGTACATCTAACTGGAATTGTTTTACCACACCTTGCTCGTTTGCCTGTCGACTAGACGAAAGCGTCTACTGAACTGCGGGACTGTCGGCTTCCACTGCGTTCACGTCTAGTGAAAGTTTGATTGGCATGGCATCACATAAGTTCTCATCAGGTCAGGTGTGCTAGAGCCAGGCGACAGCCTGGTCAGAGGATCCGGCATTCGAACCTCTAACCTTTTTGGGATGACAAGCTTATTCCATTTAACTCGCGTCCACTTACTCCCGTATATTTCACTCCTATTTTGTCATTCACTCGAGTTCATACCTACAGAATTAACGTAAAAATTTGAAAATCATCACATCTAGGTCTATAAAGTCAACACCGCTGCTTTGAACCGATCGCAAGAAAAGTGTATGTGAGGCCTACATCAATAACTGCAGGGAGATCTCCACAGGCCCCACAGCTGCCTCATTACTAATATGTGCCTTACGGCTCCAAAAATAAAGAAAAACTACTAAATAAACGCCAAAACGCCAAGTGGTGAAGTTTGACAAACCGTTGAGAGCCTGTCCAGTAGCTTAATTGCCAAAGCGCTCGACTCAAAACCGTTCTTCTCGGGTTCGCCTCCCTGTTCGGGGGCGGTGGATGTGCACCGCTTTTGATTCTTAACAAGTATTAAGCAGATGTACATTGCTCCTCCCATGGTTTTTAATGGTGAGGTGTGCGATGATATTACATTGTGAATTATTTCGTGAAAGCCAGAAAATCTTTGCATCAAATTCTGTATACCAAATGGGACAAAATATGTTTGTGCTTTGCGGCTGTATCTTCTAGTATTCACAAAGCGGCTAGAATGGTTGAAAATGTTACCGTGATTAAAGAATGAAGGATTCAGTCTCACAGCTAATGAATGTTTAACTAAACTGATGTCGTGTAGAGCGAGACACTGGAAGTAACTAAGTCTTTTTCTGCACGGTTTTTAATTTCTCAGTATTTTAGTTTTGCAAAATGCACCAAATTTCGTTTGGTACTTATTTGCTCGTACAAGACACTGGAACTTGGCCCACAGAAGCTATGCGAGATATTCATGGTTTATTACCTTTTCTCTTGAGGCATTGTGCCTGTGATTATCAAAGGTTTCTGGTTTCGGTCAGGAAGAATAATCACCTTTTTATTTCATCTTTAAAACAGTGGTGGATAATTAATATTTTCATGAAATAATTCACCATGTGATATCATCGCCCAACTCACCATAAAGAAACCATGGAAGCACTGTGCAGCTGTTTCATCCTTGTTAGGAATCATCAGTTCGGGCACGGTGGATATGCACAGGGTTAAAGTGTATTCACTGCATAATTTAAGAGCCATGCCGAAAACTGTCTTCTTGGATGATGTGAAGTGGTTCGAAGCCATAATTTACCATACAATACACAACTATTATATAGTGCGCAATGTACTTTTATGACTTTTCGTGAGGCTCGGATAACGAAGCCACGATTTAGCCTAGACTGGAAATGAGACGTTAACTTTATCCACGGCAGTCTCAGTAATGAGAGCCTCATTAGAACCAACAGCGTGAGCTAAAACGAAGACTGTTCAGAATTCTATTTCCATCATACTCTTTTAGACACAATTGATTTAATGAACATTTCTTATTCCATTCGAGAGGTACCGCCGGAGAAGTTATTCTGTTTACCTGGTGCTGCATTGTAGTTCTTGTAAGTACGCGCGAACTGTGACCTATACATGCACCGAATTTTGAAGGGCTACAAGATTTATCTCATCGGGAAGGACCACGTAAACTCAAGTTAGTACGTCTCCCGGAAAGACCGCAAAAATGACTTTCCGAATATTCAAAATGTTTTCTCGTTCGACAGCCTCCAAATATTATCCAGTGGTATCCGGACATCGTTTAACAGCGGCAAACTGCTGGTAGCAGCCACGACCTGGAATAGAGGACATCAATGAAAATCCAGATGTTTATAAAACCCGCACCAGGCTATTATTAAGTCACATTGCACGATCACGCAACTCATATGTAATAAGGCCTGTTTTTGATATGCTTTGTCTACGCGTGTGCATTTATTCTACCATGCACCAGACTAATGAACGGTGGCCAGTAGTTACTAAACAGCAGTTGGAGGCTGCTAAACGACGTGGAAACATGTAATGTTAAGGTTTTGTTCAGTTTACTATTGTATCAGGTAACAGTTTATCTAGCGATAATAATATAGCAAAACATTCATCCTAGCGTGAGACGTTCGTAATTCAGACTAACTCGGGTGGACTTTTCTCAATTCGAACACTTTTTATTGCTATTGCAGTTACCGTCTTCTTTTACGATCTAGACAACATTTGGCCATAGTTGATATGTGTGCATATTGTACCCATCATATAGAACAGACCGCTTCTCACATACAGCCATCCAGCAACCGCTAAATGAAAGAAGGGGTTCACTCCGGCGAATGATTTTTGTCAGATGATAAACACCTGTGTCTTGCTTTGGGGGGATTCTAGAGTTGCGGAGCTTCCTTGAGTGGTCTACGCAATGTTTCCCATAACGCGGTCAGCGGAAACCGCGATTTACGACGTTTGCTTTAGATTTTAACAACGATTTGTTAGTCAGTAACCTGAACATCTCATAACCGTCAACTTTTCTATCAATTTATGAACGAATACCAAACTTTTACACATAATGGCTATTTTCCAGTCACTCGCACGGACGAATTCTCCATCGTTCTTGATTCTAATTGCTCGCCCAAGCATGCCATCCTCCGATTGCCTTTGACTAATGAAGTGTGATGCACTCTTCTACCGAGGGCAACTTAATAAATGGTGATTATAGCTAAACCAAATAATTTTTTGAAGATGGTAATTAGCGTGTTCTAGGCATTCTAATTCCTCTTGTTAACTCTTCATAAGACCACTTTGGATTACTGTGTTAGTATCATATTACGGCTTTGAATACACGTACAACGGTCAAGAAGAAGTCATACCAATAAAAAATGCTAGAAGAATATTCCCGTTTAGCTTACTTCGATGAGCTGAGAGAAAATATGGATTACGCTGACCATCTTGACGTTTTGTCTCAACCCGGCTGATAGCCGGTGAGCTTCTTAAGTGGCTTTCCCACTTAAGAATAGCACAGTGATTGCGAATTATACATCACACTCCTAGATCAGAGATTAGGCCATTCGGAAAGCACATAGTATCTAAAAATGCATCTAAAACTGCTTGATTTTTGTACTGATTGCGATCGGACTAGACCAAATGATAGTTAATAAAATCGTAGGGGAAAGAAGCGGAAAAAGAGTTGTGAGAAGATCAACGATGTATAAATCAGTACTCTGCATTTCGATTATTAGTGAATTTCTGATTATGGGGCTATCAGTGGTTCTAATTGATAATCAGGAAACAAAACCGGAACATGCTAATGCAGTACTAATGGTTGCACAAACTGAACTGAAATGAGCTGCTAATCTAAGGTGAACAGAACGCAATTTTTTCCCACCAGACAATACTATGGTTGTCTAGCCGCAAACCCAATGACTTGGAGACGGTCCCTTTCAGTTGTTAAGGGCTTGAAACTGGTTCAAAAGGAAGTTGAGCACAAAAACCCAAGTGTATTTACGAAAGTCGATAATCCGTATTGATGGAACAATTCTTTAGCAGGTATAAATAAGAGTAAAAAAGTGGTGGGCATAATCATAAGTCAACTATCTGGTGTTTACTAACCTATAGTTTTGGATACATTCTGGCTCCGAGATTTCCAGTTCCACGGTCAACCTCAGTCATTTCGACTGTACAAATTTTATCCATCACCATAATCTTCGTCGTCGTCGTCATCATCATCATCATCATCAACAACAACAACAACATTATGAACATTATCCATCAGTGTTAAACAGCAAAACAAGCCCCACTGTCTACTGTCTCTGCCCCAGTTACATGTTTCTACGAAAGGAATGAACGTGAAAGGGAAACAGGGAGCGGGCCTACGCTGACAAAAAAGAAAGGAATGTCACAGTAATCTAACTGTAAAAACGCACTTTTTAA
>LUCM01004106.1:63454-104682 GCA_008360955.1 Fasciolopsis buskii
ACCTAAACAAGCTTCCGACACACTCAGTTCCCTAACTTGTGTAGTAAAATCACCTACTACCAATGCAATATCAGAGCCTTTGCTCTTCCGAACAAGAGTGTCCAGCTCGTCATAGATCTTGCCTTTTTGCATTTCAGCGCTGTAGTCTGTTGGGGGTCTATGCCGAGATGACAGGCTGCGTCTAACACAGCTGTCCTTCCAGACGCCGACTGATCCCTGCAGTCTCACGGCACGCAAGCGGCTGTTAACCGGGATCCAGTCTAAGAGGGTCACTAAAGCCTTCGAACTCAAGACTGTTCCCACACTGTGTTGATAAACAATTTGAGCTTCTCCGTCTCCTGAGGTGCGCAGGAAATATCTTGACGAGACATTTGGCGTAGTTAGTTGAATTACTCTACTCGAATCCTGAATTCGTGTTTCGTTGATGCAGCAAACGTCAATCGAAAGTGAGTCCAGTCAGAGCTAAACACGCCCGTTGGCCAGCCTGCATGACAGTGCGCACACTGAAGGAGCCGAGATTCAGAGGCTGACGAACCTTGGGGAAATGTGATCTAGCAGACTGTAAACCACTTACTGCACTATGTAACAATGAACCGTCGCGAGTATCGGGCATTATCAGTGGGACATTATGGGTAGGCAGAGGGGGCGGAGATTCGGTTGGGGACATGATAGGGAACTGAGCATTAGCATACCTACCACTGCCCACCCCACTCGATGCAATGGGTACCTCGGTCTTGATTATCCTGCGCGACGACCGATGCAGTATGGAATTCTTCGTAAACGTGTAACTCGTGGGGATTCATGGACGGGTACTGCTACGGAATCCATCCGTTAGACTATTGTTTTCGTCTCTTATTCTGAATTACGTTCGGGTTTGCTTCGGTTACCCATCACCTCATGTGGTTCCTGTATCCATTAGTAATTTTCACACTACTTCAAGATAGGTCCCATGCTGATTTTCGTGCCCGTTTTGGATTTTATCTCTCTTTTATTCGACTTCTTCTGGCTCGGTTAATTACTTACCACTGGAATCAGTTCTACTAGGAAATAGATCTATCTGGCATCAGACGCCTACACAATTGTATTGTTTGCTTACACTTGGGTCATTTTAAGTTTAAGTAGATATTGCACAGAATAAATTATTGTACACATTCACCAGCATTGGTGATTGTGTCATTAATACACAGAGCCAAAAATATATCGGAAAATAAACATATGTAGTATATGTATTATATGTCTATACACATGTACACTGCATAAACGCAAATGGGCACAGATGCACGTAATCGCATGCACGGAAACGCTTGCGAAAAGGCGCAGGTAAAATCAAGTCATTTTCGCTGACGTATTTGTCCAAAACTAGAATGCACACAAAACTGCTGAAGCCCCCTGTTTATCGCGCGAATCCTAAGTCTATCTCAGCTCCTAGTCTACCTGGAAAGATTGATCCAATTTGACCACGCATCACATAGCCAACCTTCACAAAATTAAGCAACCTTAATTTTAAATTTGAACTAATGCAATAGCCCATTTTGTGATGGGGCTTAATTTTGATATCGGTGTCAAGCAAACATAAGAATAACCAAGCTTCAGACAGTAAAAATTCTGTTATTTGAGGTACGTTGTTTGCGGTGTTTTGTCGCGTTGTTAACCAAAGATATGGGAAGCGCCGCTTCTACTCCCTTCCATCTCGCAGTGATTGAGTTTTTTCCTGTTTCTTTTGTATTTAATGTTACACGCAACTTGCTATGACTGCCCAAACCCGTTCTACACCATAGACTGAAATCAAGACCATCGTGGTTCTATGCATAAACTTTGCACCATGTCTCTGAGTTTAAACTCAGAGGAATCGGCCAAGATGGGTTGTCCGAGGGATAGGCCTAAGGCACTTAAAGAGTGCAAACAGAGAGGCGGTGTATGGAAAACAAAGCACGATAGCTTTCAAAAGTGTTGGAAACAGTGGGCGAGCCGTCGATGTTCTAGCCATGCCTGTTAATCACGCGCGTCGCCAGTAGTGGGCACGGAAGCTCTTCCTTGAACAGTCCACATGAGAACCAAAACTGTGATTCGTTGGTAGTTCTTTGTCAGCTGGGCTAAGCCAACCTTGGGAACGAGGACAGAATGCCACCAGAATATATGTGCATATATAGAAATCGTAAGTAGTATCTGGAGGGGTGAAGCAAATTGGCAAGGAAGCACACGACCAGTTTGGCGGTTATTGTCGCTCGTCAGGTATGCCTACCCGGAGTGCACAAGTTTAAGGATGTTTCGACAAGGGAGTACCTCCTATATTTGCTTCCTCGTAATCGTCAAGGAATCACGATCCCTGATTTATCTATGGGCTTCACACTCTTGAAGCAGTGAGTTGACTCAGGGGACCTTACCCACAGCCTTCGACTAAATGGTCTAGGCCACAAGGCAGCAGGACGATAGGTGGCCCATGTAGCCCACTAGAACCTACAAACAAGATGAATAAGAGAGGCTACAGCGCCTAAAATGCGCGTGTTAAATTTATAAGGAAATTGGAAAGGATCGTCGCGAGGATTCATGGAACAGCTTAGGCACTTGAGTTAAGGCAATGGCGTGAAAATGTTTGGTTGAAGCAGTAGGATAATCAAATTTTGGGATGAAAACAATAATGCCGGGTCTCCAGTCATCAGGGTTAGAATATAAGTTTATTTATATGTCTATTAGGGAAGGGAGTGCATCAATCAGCCATAGAACCATGTCTAAGAACAATGAAAGTAGATTCCAAAGGACTGTACCTGTAGTAAATTCAGTGATGCGGGAAATCTTAAACACCAATTGTCTGGCAAAAATGGTAATTGGCATAATATCGTCCTGTACAAGAGAAATTAGTGTGCAACTATTTCACAGATGTTTGTTTCTTTCCGGACAACAGTTGAATGTTTTGGTCCAGGGATCTGATGTTGTTGTCACACATGAGTTGGTTAGCGGACATGGTGTTAAAAAGTTTGATTTCAGCGTTTGTCGGAGAGTTGATGTGTCGCATCGGTGGGTCGTCTCAGGATTTGTAAAAGTCCCCGTTTCGTCTCCTTAGGGACTCCAGTAACTGGGAAGAGATAGAACTATCTGAGTCCAATCGAGTTTCCAAGGGACAACACATATCAAAGATCGTGTTGGATGCCTCTGTGAATAGTCTGACACTGTCATTTAGTAAAGGTCCAAGAAGGTGCATGTGCGAAAGACTTTTGAAGAACTATGGGATTTTTATGCAAAAAATTACAAAGGCGAACTTGGATTTGGTTTGTTTGCTTCAGCGAATGGCAAGCAGATCGATAATATCTCCTAGTCTTTAACAGAAGCATACAATGACCACCTGATGAGATGGGCATGTGTAGTTTCTGGGAAAACAATCCAGGACAGTTTGTCGTGATGGGTTACAATAGAGGTTCCCACCGTGAGAGAAGTGCAGAGGTCTTTCAGACCGAACGCAGTCAGTGATAGGGTGGATGCGTGATGGAAATCACGCACGTTGATGTATAAATTATCCTCAAGACCCCGAACAAGAAACGCCAAAAAGAGCTATGCATAGGTTCGTTATAATTGTACTGATAGGCCAAGAAGACCTGAGATGACAGAGCAATCGTGCAGTCAGTGCCGTCTAGTTCCAGTGTATAAATGAACTCAACGTTAGCAGACCAGAAACAGTTTGCGTAAGTTGCTGCACCATCTTCAGTCTCCTTGGAAAAGCTGTCCTGCCAACATAGTTTGGAATTATCGATCGATACCAGTGAGTCAGCAGCATTCAGATTTAGTCATCGTTCCTACATAAGGATGATGCAAGTATGAACACGTATCGCTGACGGCAGTACGAGTGATTGGTCCGACATTTTTTGTGAACAAGGGACGGATGATGATACTTAACAGCTCCGGAATACACATTTGGCCGCAGGCACGCATTTCAGAGCTACTTGTCAGTTAACATGAGTGCTTCTGGTGGATGGGATAGTAAATATGTGAGGTGTAGCATTATCTTAAGCTAATCGAGGATGAACACCGGTCGGATTTTCAAACAGCAATAATTCCAAATGGATGCAACGGCAAAAGGAGACCATAATGAAGCCGAATTTCCAAAAGAAAAATAATGAGGTGGTAGTGGTACAGAGTTGGAGCGCAGTCAATCAAAAGACACACGAAATCACATGAATGAGCACTATGCTTCTACGTCATATAACAACGGATCTGCCGGATCTGTCCCGTATGAAACTACAGAGGTTATGTTCCATTTCAGCCCTGGATGGATGCGGTAGATGTAGATGGATTAGGTTCAAAAATTGAAATAATCTTGGGAACAACTTTCTGGGTAGACATTTTCCCTAGAGCATGAAGTGAATACTAAAAAGGTCTGCAAAATCCAAAAAAGTACTTTCAGTCTGTGAAGCAATTCTGAATTCTACAAAACATGTTTTCTAGTCCTACGAGATTCAAAAAACGACGATGCAGCAAAAAATTTTATTAGCTAGCAGACAGGCAATGGTATGACTTTTGCCACTGACCTCTCCTGACTGTAGACAATCTCGTACAGGCGCACACAAAAACATGCCCTTTTCTCACAAACGCACACACACAATCAAGTCTCCCAAAAACCAGCTAAATTTCCTAGTTGATTTAATAGCTGCAAAGATTTGGCTTGATGTTTTGCGTTTGCGAACGAGGAGAGTAAGTGAAAGAAACTCTCTCAAATCATTTTCTTATTTGCCTTGTGAAGTTAGTTGAGCGATCTAATTGTACTGCTAGACAGGTAAATCAGAGATTTAGCAGAATAGTATACTGGAGGTGCAACATACAATCATCGATGAAAATGATTCGGACAAAACAGACAGCGATTTCCACAGAAGACGATCGGAACTGAAACATGCAGTCAAGTCATACTGAAGAGAGGACAGTTAGCCTTCGCCAGTCATGGACAATAGCTCACATATGAAGAAATACTTTTCAGAGAAAACAAACTACTTGTCAGTCTATCGGTCGGGGCCACTAGAGTACCACAATATGTAAGCTCCAAACTCCCGGGCGTGTTACTCAGCAGCACTAGCAGTGAACTGAAGACAACGCGCAGAAGAAAACGGTTCAGTTAAAACTGAAAGACAGCTGGGTGATTGTAGAGTGAACACGATTAAGAAGTACAAATACGGCGGGTCGAGGTCACTCAGAAAAAGGAAAACCACTTTAGCATGTGACCTCACGGGTGATTGCCCAGCATAACATCTAATAGGCTACCCGGTCAGTCAACAGACCGAGCAGCGAAAAAGGTAAAAACTGTCAGTGTTCCACCTAAGCTGTGCATGTTTGTACGTGTTAAGGTCTACCGCTGAATCCATGGAAATTCAGCAGTACCCAGAAGGTATGCAAGAGAGAGCACTAAAGTTAGGCTGTATTTTGGCCATTAGGTGAATACACCTTATGTCAGAGGCCGTGACCCATTGGGAATACACCAAAATGAGCAAGGCGTACTGGGAGATGCTTATTCAGACATTGAACAGAGCTTAATATGGGTAAATCCTTTGCTTGGAAATAAAAAAATGGTAGAAATCTATGTTTAGTGGTTCAGACAGGCATAAGCACGTCTGCGAAACGAACGTCTTATTCACTGAACCAACCAGGTGGGATCTCGATGATTAACTAAACTTCATCATATGACATAACATAAATTGCACGGCCACAGATACTGGTGCACAGCGATCGATTCACAACACTGGTGAATGCTTCGTACGCAGAATGAATACGGTTTTTCTGTCTATTAGTCTCACTTCTCCGGTTGGCCAGCACATTCTTTTATGCCAGTCTGCATACCCGCATCCATGAATTCGTTTGTACCTTATCTTTCCAAGGTTCTAAATGAGAGGATAAAAGCTCTTCCTGACATCCAGAGTTTATTTAGTCGGTGAGACTAATAAAGACAGATGAAATTCCTACTCTCATGGATCAATTGGCAAAGTTCTGAAGAGCATGTCCAAAGCCTTTTGTTGTGCTCAGACTGCCTAAATAAAAGTAATTTATCATTGCGACTTATATTGCATAATAATGGTAATATAGTCCAAGTGCACCGAGGAGAGTTGTCCAGCTCGTAAGAGGACGTCCAAGCACCTACTTCCTTGAAGCATTAGCAATTCAATAATCTAGGCGCACTTTTTGGGCTGTGCGCAATAAGCGAATACAGGATGAGTGTTCCCAAAATGTGGCGTTGTATGAAATATCGTTGAATTCGAACTTACAATAAATGAAGACGAACGAAAAAGAAGTTAATTATTATTCACAGGAAAGTCGCAAAATATGCTGGCCAAGTTGTACTTACTGTTGGATCAAGAGAATAACGTGCACGCTTTGGAGCGCCGCCCTTGAAAGACTTTCGTTTTGTGGTTGTTTCCATTGCTCTTCGTTCGACAGACCGAAAAGCTTGCTCCACACTGTACTGTGCTTCTTCGCAACCCCACCGATTGTCCGGTGCATACCGGGAATTCATCAATTGCTCCTGCGTTCTTGAGAAATGCATATTTCGTTTTCGGGGCTCGGATGTGGGGAAACCGATCGAGGTTGTCCAAGTCACGGGGCCATCCTTGGCTAGCTCATCAAGAGTAGGAGGCTCGGAGTTTATGAAATCAAAAGTGGAAGTCGTTTGTCGGTCGGCAGAAGATCGACGAATGAGACATTTTGCTGTGGAGCGAAAACAACCCAAGCATTTATCACAAACTCTTAAATTCATCTTCTGACTAACTTTTTGTTCTGTCACCACTTTGTGGGTGAGATAACAGATAAAAGTGTTATAGATAGTGAAGACAGCCTTCTATTCAGTCGATCGTACACCTTAGTGGCGGCGGCAGAGAAATTTTCCACAGTTGTGGAGCCTCATCTTTGACTTGGAGAGATTGTATCAAATTGATAAAGTCCTGAAAATTTTTGATTTTAAGGTAATTATCCCACAATAAATGACCTTAATTTAGCGCTCAGTGGGACCAACCGCGTTTTATGAGCCGCTGGGCTATTCTTGAATGACTGGTTTAAAAAGCCATGGTTTGTAATGCATGAATAGTAGTTACGTTCACTTTCTTAACCCGAACCGCAAACTTCATGGTTCTCAAGTCAAAGTTCCAAATTTTCTTATGTGAATAACCCTATTGGACGAAGTATCCGTGTATTTTCCACGTGTTACAAGGTGACCTAATCTACTAATCGCGTAACTGCCTCCTATCCTACAGAGAGGCATATGTGTGTATGGACGTATGTGACTGGAAGCATGTACAACACATGTCTCAGTCACAGTTGGTGATCCACAGATTAATCCCTGGTCTCTATCACCAGATCCCTGAGCCGTGAATTTGCCACGGCCATAATGGGGTTACAACCTGAGTGGGCAGATTCTCAGACAGCTATTCACTGACTACAACTTCCCCCATACTTTGTTTTTTAGTGAAATCGGATACATATGACACTCAGTTTACTCAAAGTTAGAACTTTCTTTTGCGCAGCTTATAGAGGTCGTGCCCGTTGAAGCCTCGAACGACGCACACTGGTACTGAAAGCGTCACTTCGATCGATAATGAAAAGTTTGTGATCGAAACAGTCAAAACCTAATGGAAACCAACGACCTTAGTTATTGCTAACACATTTTTAAAACCACTGGGATATTCCTAAACTCATTGTCAAATTATGACTACAAAAACCGTCATCACCCTAAATATTCTGTATCAAAGTGAGGTTGCCTTCTAGGTAATAACTGGAAATGAACGTACTAGTTCTTGAATTCACTTCTACAATGAGACCATACGTAAGCATAGTCATGTATCTAGTTTTCCCGCCAATAAACCATTCTTCTAGGAAATATCTGCAATTAGAAGGATACCCTTAGCCTCTAATTAAACAATTTAAAAACATTAGATTATTCGAAACGAAATACACGGAATCATTCACAATGCAAACAATAATCTACTTTTTCTGAAGGTCAGTGCAAATTGGTGCTATTAACTAGCGGTCCACCTACCGAACTAATTTCCTGACTTCTCAAGGTGGAACAAGGAGCTGTGACTGGTGCCGTCTGTATTTGGTTTTAAAAATCCCTTACGAAGGGTAAACAGGAAGAGGTTGTCATCCATCTTTTCAGTCACCATTTTGGAAAAAAATATAAATACAATATTTGTCAGGAGCCGACTTTTGACAGAGTATTAGAGAAAAAGATGAGTCATACTTCACCCTTGTTGATCTCGCAGTGACTAAGTGGATGAGTGAAAGTATAAATAGATATATGCATAGATTAAACAGAGAAACTCAAACTATAAGCGAGCAGTTGAGTGAATAAGTGGATTAGCTACGCAATCAGTGGTCGGAATTCACTTGGTGTTTACTGCGGGCAAGTAAAAAATCATTCCGTTAGCAAAAAAATTCTTGGCATTATTCTCACCAGATTTGGCCGTTTTTAGTGTATCACGTAAATAGTCTTCTGAAAACTTCGAATCTCGTTCATTTACCAATGGTAACGGTCCTGATCGATTCCACGGTGTGCGATTCAGTGTAGAGCCGGGAGGAAGTATGCCGCAGTGATAAACTATGTCCGACAGTTTTTCGACCGGAAAAACAATGGTGTTGGGCAAGTGACCGAAAGAGGCTGCGTTTGACCTGGACATGCTTTCTGACACCCTGGAGACTAACTCGCCTGATTGTACTTTTCGCCGTAACAGAGTTCGTGAAAGCTCATCTGGTCTTTGCGCTAATGGTGGTTCGTGTCGGCCCGAAGAAGCACAAGTAGAATAATTGATGGGACCGGTGGCTCGATCAAAAGCTTCCATAAAATTAGCCTCCAAAGCACCCGTAGGCTCTCGATGCCCTGAACTAGCGCAACTTTCTTTTGCCTTCCGATCTTCTGATTCGGTCTCAGTTGGTTTAGCCGTAACTTTATCCGCCTGCAACGATGGATCTGTTGAGCTGGACTTTGGGCATTTCATTTTGTTAATCTTCTTGTGTTTACGTACAGGACAAATTTGACCAAAACAACGATCCAGTTCACTTTTTGTTTTCTCTGCCTGACCAGATTGGTCACGATTAACAGCTAGATTTCCATGATTCTCCAAAGCTCTCACAGCTATCATACTGGACTTCGCGGCCTGGCCGTTCACAGCACCCAGATGTGTCACACATCCCTCATCCAATGTGGTTATCAGTGATGTGCCGGAGTCAAACAAGACTCGGCTGCAGATGCTAGAGAAGCTCCGATGTTTTGCCTGTTTGCCCCGGTTGACTAAAGTCATTCCGGCCGACAGAAGACCGCAGATGGCGCAAAAACCTAGCAAACCAACTATAATTGATGGATGATGGTGAAAATCGTCTTCTGCTTCCTCACGTTCTTTTCGACTCTGGACTGTAGATGGGGTAGTTGTGCTGGACACATCAGATGTATGTGTTGCATCTGTATATGGAATGTGGAGTAGGTAGGATAGAAGAATCAGTAATCTGAATTGTTTGGAAGTCGATGAGACCCATGAAGTGAGACACTGGCTTATTGCAAATATTTCCGGCTGCCTTGTTTTCATATGTCAAATTTTAGGTTCATAGAATCATATTCATTTAATAGCATGTGTCATATAAGCTACCGTGTTTGCCCGGCCGTGCTTGTGTTGATGCTAGCTGGAATACTTTCTGCGCTTTGGATCACACTAGTCCTTTTGTTTGTTCATTTTTCGGGTAGGCTAAACAAACCTTCAAAGATCGCTATTCCGGTGTAGTTTTACGTTGAACTGACACTAATACTCAAATAGTCCCACAAAACACACGGAGAGCAACAAAAGCAAGCAAATTTGCCCGTTTTCATTGTTTCTTTATCATGTAAATAGGTAAAACATGTTTATTCGTATATAGAACTGGGAATTAGGATGGCGGATTAGAGTGCATTAACCTCTATACTTGTAAGCGAACGGGGAAATACCCGAATCGATTTATGAATCAGAAACTAGACCTTGCTTAGATGATCAGTAGACAGCATACCATGTGTGTTATATGGATATATCAACACAACTCAAGCGCTCAAAGCATTTGACACAGACCGTTCGGACGTTCATCTTATACTGGGAAAAGAAAGTTTAGTGCCGTCGTTGAGAAACGTCTAAGTGAGTTTCAAGGTCTGTTCTCCACTCAGTCAGTCCTGTCTCTAGACAGGTATCGTCCTTCCTTATTATCTCACGTGGGAACCAGGAAGTTGAACGAGTACAAAATCTCGTTTTATCAACCAAGAACGTCTTATGTTATTGGCCTATTTCCCTTGGATAACTGCTGCAGTGTGTCTGCCATTATTCCATTGGTTGTCAGTACCGCTCTCTGATTGGTCCATTTCGTCTGCAATTAACCTGATTTTGCTGTGGAATCTCGACCCCGTGTCCTGATTGGTTTGAGCAAACCACTATATCAGTGTGCATATCCTCACTTTCCTTCCAGTCACGTCACAGTGCTAGCTGGAAGCTGGTAGCCAACGTGATCTCGATCTGGTCTTGCTTTCCGTGCTTGTCCACTCCCTGGCACGACCCGATTGCATCCACGCCTGCGCGTTGGTCGCATTTTATCCAGCATGGCCCACCAGTGGGACAATTCTTTCAGGTTCAGGCGCAATTTCGACTAACTCCCACACCCGCATTGCAATAAAATGTTTTTATGTCGTCGGGATCGCGGTAGCTCCAAGTTACCAGTTGGCAAAAGAGCGGAACGTACAGTATGTTAGTTTTCGCAACTGACCACTGGGAATGCGGAGAAATTCTATAGGCAGCTTAGCTGATACAGTAAGAAAAATAATGAAATTATTTCTTGGTTCAAAAGAAACTTCGTTTCCTGTGTAGCGTGTTTCAACAATGTATCTTTCACGAAAGATTTACCCAACAAGACTGTGGAATGACACGAAGTGAGACCAAAGTAACGCGAGCAATGTAGTAGTCCAATTGCGTTCGGTCCAACAATGATGCGCTGAGGTACATTATTTTAAGGAGACTACCAGGCACAATTACCAAGAAATTCTTCGCAGCGCAACTAAGACAAGTATTCTCATTTAAACCAGCTGTGTGCGTTTGCCACTGCTGTCAACTGCTCGATTCTGCGGCCTCTTTCTGTGTGCATTTATTCACCTTTTCTTGTGGTACTGTAAAATGGCCGCAAAACCAAGTGTCTGTTCGCCAACATTCGTGAACAGCGCCTAGTTTGGATGAGTAGTATAGCGCATTGTCCACATTTTATTGAATCGACTAACCCCAAACGTGACATTTGTGTCACTGACTCCATACAAGATTAGGAAGAGACAGTTGAAGGATGGTAAAGGTCTCGTCCCAAACACCACCGAAGCTGCATGCAACCATAATATTTAACTTCATATATGACTTCAGAAATCACTTTTCCAGACGCTTAACCTTAACTGGCTCACTTCATGTCCCCGACCATATGGGGTACCACTTGGCACGTTGATCGACTGGTTGCATACATACCTACGCACATACACGCACATGCGTTCTTGGACAGATATGAACCAATAAGACCGTAAGCCGTTGTTCCCCTCAACTATCGAGGACCATATTTACTGTTAAGCATTGGCATAAATATAAATAACTGAGAACCAGCTGGTTTCCTACACGGTGTATTTCCAGTGTCCCCTAAAGGACTTTTCAAACCTCCATAAGTGTTCGTTCAAATCATCTCAACCCTTCCCACCCCTACGAAAACAGTTTGTTAGAGCAATAATGCAATCCACGTTCGTTTCCCGTCTACTGTGAGAGAAAAATTTAGCAGATCTGAATAGCTTGTGAAATTTTTCAAGTACTGACGTACTGGCACTACTGCGCCGACTTGTTTTTTAACAGTAATGTTGCTTGATGGGATGTGAATGCGTAGTAATGGACTGCTGAAACATGAGCTTATTCGCTACCTTGCCTTATTATAGGCTCTCCTTAATTGTGAGTATCGGAAAGAAATGCACTGAAAGATTTTGTTTTTATTTTGAATAAGCTCACGGGTACTGTCATCTGTTATTCAGGACGACATCTGAACAACCTTGACTCGGTAATTTGGGAGTGCAAGAATGCTTTCGCTAACCTCTGTGAATCATTTTCTTTCGAACATATTTGTCAAGTAATGAATATCAAACACTCCATCTACAGTTTATATATCGGTATTTGAATCATTAAACTCATTCTAACTGGGGTACATAATAATGACGTTTACTTTGGTTCTCCCTTCATTTATACTACACGGATAGGAGCATACAGATGCAAGCGACCCGGAAAACAGACTTTGGGAATATCCATTTCTAAGAAATAATGCAAAATGTTTGTAAGGGAATTTAGTCCTGTTCTCGATGGCAACAGAAACACATCGATCTTCTTGCTAGTCAGATATGTGCGTGTCTACCTAGCTCCATAGCATTTACTAATCCGCAAGGGCTAGATTAAGATGGGGTAAGTATCAATGGATAAGTTATCTTCTCCAATTTCATGTGGTATGACCACTGGGAAACCGTTATCACCTGCATTTAACCCTAATTGTGGTGCTCATTACTGCTGGAGCTGATTAGACCTACCGAACGAGATTTTCAAATCAGAAACCATATCGATTCCTTCTGCGGTTATGGTAACAACGCAGGCGGACGCGTAAAAAATGTCTAGTCGGCTGCTTAAGAAAACCCAGCTACCTAGCAAAAATGAATTCCGAAATAGATGGATACACTTGGGAAAATAGCTTGAGCCACGATTAAACTGAATAGTTTGTCTGTAGATTTCATATGATAAGCAGCTCCTTGAAAATCATTGCCAAGGGCGATATCCCCGTGACAATCAGTTAAATATTGACAGAGTTAATCGTATGCTCAAAACCTCGGCGATTTTTAACACTCAGAATTGTCTGAGTGCGTCGAATTTTATGGAACTTCATAATTGGTGAAATTCCAATTTTAATCGCTAGCCATGTGTCTTTAGCCGAGATGATAAAGTTAGCCTGCTGGTAATGGTCTCTTTGTTCTAATTTGTACACGACCTATCCTGTACATTCTTAAAAACCTCATAGTTACCTTCTCAGAAACACCCAATCAGTGAATATTTGCCCGCAGATTCTCAAGGGCTTTTTGATATTTCAGCGTACGTGAGAGTTATTTTCCAGCGATCGATGATACAAATTTCGTTATTTCTAGTCTACACCAATTTGCCCTACCAGTATCCACGAATTTAACCGAGTGATACTCGGACAATCTCGATGAAACTAGGTGAAGGTTTTGCCATACGGATACTTCTATTCCCGCTTATTGAAATTCATCTCCATAATGTGAAGAATTAGTTCCAATAAGTGTTATGTACTTCGCACAGGGTCTGGTGAGTGGCATTCACTGACATCTCACCCTTCTGAAACCAATCTGGAAGTCAGAGGCAAAACCTCGGGCCCGAAATACCACATGCTTCCTGATGTCACGATCGAGCTGGAAGGCTAATTGAAATCCGGAATGGATCGCAACTAAGGGGAATTTCAAGTGGTTTGTAACTCTGGCAGAAGATTCAGGATATCCGAATTATTGGTCATTTGTCTAAAAAGTGTGCCTGTGGGTTGCTGACATGTTGCCAGAATTCCCATTGGAATAAGTGGCAGGGTGAGTTGATCAGCCAAATAAACAAAGAAGACTCAATTTCTGTTTGGGTATTCCGTCAGTTTCAAGTCTCGCTGTTTTACGTAACTTTGCATTACGTTTGGGGCTCTGTTTTCTTATAAAACATTACATTTTAGTAGTAGGAGATTGAATGTTTTCATGAAATAATTCACCATGTGATATCATCGTTCAACTCACCATAAAGAAACCATGGAAGCAATGTGCAGCTGTTTCATGTACCAAGTAATCAAGCTCTGTAGGTCATATCCAAACCCTTCGTCGTACTTAGGCTACCAGCAGAGAAGTCATCTATCAGTAGGGGTCGATCGCTGTAAGCTAACGGACAGTAACCGTGCAAATCAGTGACGGATAGGTGCAACATCATGTTGTGAAGTTCAACGAACCGTTCAGAGCCTACCCGCTAGCGTAATGGCCAAGGCGTTCGACTCAGAATCGTTCGTCCCGGGTTTGCCTCTCAGTTTGGGCGCGGTGGATATGCACTGCTGATGATTCCTAACAAGAATGAAACAGCTGTACAGTGCTTCCATGGTTTCTTTAAAGTGAGTTGAGCGATGATATCACATGGTGGATTATTTCATAGAAATAGGGTACTGTAACAGATGACGGTTAACTGGATAAAATTTGTTAACTTTATACATTGCCGAAAGTTCCTCTTACCGATCCAAAATTTTGAAATGCAGTCACTAACTCAAGGGTCATTCTTAGTAGATTATTTCTCAGCTTGTGGGTTGGAATAGTGCGAAGAGTTCGCGGTAACGAAATGAGTATAAAGCCGGTAAAGAGCTGGCCTAGAGTTTTTCAACTGACTGGTTATCGTAATCTACTTAACAATTACGTGCATGGGGAGTTTGAGCCCAAACGCGACGCACAAATCTGTTCTGAATGTCCTGTATCAGGGTGACGTCGTCAGGTTGATCAAAGTGAAAGGTTGCAGTCATCTGAATAACCTGTCAGTAGTCTATTCTCAATGGTTAATACCATTTAATAGGAGTAAAAAGGCGAATACATCTTTTCGCTTCAATCTTCTGCGAATACTGCTAGACACGACAGCGCCCCTACATGCTGCCAGCGAACTGAACTATTTCGCTCGCATCTCCATTAGGCGTATTTTTCCAGCGCTAACTTTTGCTACTGAAATCCTTTTCAGTAGCCACAAGGATATCAGTGTTTGCGGGCTACCGAACTGCGCAAATAAGCAGAATTACCGTTCGATCAGTGCCGAACGCCCAACGCTTCAGGAACAGCAACAAAGAAAAGGAAAACTCCAAGTAGTCTCGTATGTTTGGAGGTTCAACATATGAAATGATCTACTCTGAAGTTATATCGACCCAGAAAACGAAGCAACAATAATTCTGCCAAACCAACAATCTTACCCAAATTCGTATAGTACTGCAAAATGTCCCGTAAATTATCCCTGGGTCGGGGACAGTCATCTTCATCCTCACCATTCGGACAGTCGTTCAGCTGATTACATAGTCGCGAAATAGCCACACAGTGAACCGAATCACCAACCAATTCTCTACGCTGTGCACTTCGTCTGTTTGCATCGCTTTGTCGCGACGATAAATTACTCGAGACAAAACTTGGATTTCTTTGGTCTTCCATCTCCGAATCTGAGAGCATGAAAACATTCAGCACGGAATCACCTGTAACATTCAGCTGTCGATCGATGTTGAGAAGATCGGTGACCCGCATACATGGAAACCAATTTGGGCGGCATGGTGCTATTCGATTTTTTTCATTCACATGTTCAGAATAGTTGGACGGGGGGGAACAAGAAAAAGAAAAGTAGAGAATTTGATACAGATAACCGGGTGAATAGTTGTAATAAAAGGATTAAAGAACGAAATCATAGTGATTTTCGAATACTAAAACATGCGACTGTAAATATTGTCCATCTGCACCAGTGGGATGTCCCATCCGTACGTAATTTCTTAGGAAAAACACTTCGAGAAAGACGATAAGCAATGGGTAAACCTAAGACTGATTGTTACAATCTGTCGATTTCTTGGCGTAGGACTGAAAGCAGTCTCATCCGATAGAATTTGGATTAACAGATTTTAATTCGAAATCATGCAGTTACCGGATAACATTTTATCGTCTAGGCTTTCGATGTTCGCGCCTCCCTTTCCAGAGAGCAACACATTCACTGTGTAACAAATATATACGGAGAGGAAAAAGACAGTTACTGGCATCGTATGGCTACGAATTCCATCATGTACCGGTTAGTTTTGTAGTGATATTTACCGTTACAAGGTTAAAAAGTAGTATTTGTCGGGAAGATCATTCAACCAACAAACTTGTAGCATATTGTCTCAGCTAATTCTGTCCTGCAAATGTAATTGAGGGGGAGACCACAGAGTGCAAAGAAGCGGAAACACGTCTGGAAGACTTCGGAAATCAAGCAGAAGTAGATGGACATTCCACATTTTGATTAAAAACTTCGAAACTTACCCGGAGTAAGAGCTGTTGCCAGCAGTTTGATCTCCGGTAGGTCGATGTTTTCCGGTGTCGGCAGATGGGCATGTTTTGCCCCGTCTTTCCGAAGTTCGGCCAATCGCATAGCCTGTGCTGAACTGGTCGCTAAAATGCGAACAACGGAACGACCTAAACGATAGAGGATCGGGCCTCGGGTGGCCATTTTACAGGCTCGAATCACCCGACTGTCAGGAGGCAACTGTAATCGGGAATATGTTTTTCCCGCCGAACGACTTTTCGGTGTATCGGAGAGGAAAAACCGACCATACATCTCGATCATATTGTGGCGGCATTCGCTCTCCTCAATGGGGAATTTGATCGATTCAAGGTGTAATCGAAGGAACTAGATATAATAGGAAGATAAACGAACATTGGAATATGTGGCTGGAATTGGTGAAGACGGGGTCAACGGACGATATCTCCTGGAGTCCGTTTTCCTTGGGAAAGGCCACACAACCAGTTTTTTCTCTTTTATGCGTGATACCAATTAGAACAAAAATTAAGACTTTGATCCTTATTTTCTCTCTCTAGAGGGTAACCTTGATTAATGGATGAGAACCTCTTCACTAATAACCACAGCGACCATTTAGCCGAGTGAACCTTTAAATTTCGTCATTCTATCTGGCTGTGACTTTTGTGGACTGTGTTGGGCTCACTCTAACGGAAAATGCTGTGTGATTGAAGTCAAAACTCGGAGGTCACGCTCCTTTAGTGATAGAGCAACGGTGTTTTTAGGTTCATAGGTAAACCATTGCAACCGCATCGTATATTCCGCGACATTCACTAGAAATGATCTAATCACACTGGTTCGAGAAGAGGGAACTTAGTTTTATTTTGAATGTCGACTGCCAAGGAACACCTGAACATGAATAAGCCAGTCTTTCAGACATATGTTGCGTTCGTTTGGCTTTGAGCCCGATATTTTTCGTTTGGACTGAGTCCACAAGGCCGAGAACAGATGGTTCGGAAAAAAGATGGGAAAATATTGGACAACGATAAGAACGCCTGTGAATACCCAGACAGACTCTAACGCCACAAGGCGTGTTGACAAGCTAGAGAAACTCTATGTTTACTGTCCACTTAAATGAGTCGGTTCACAACGGCAGTGTATCGAAGTTTGCACGTAACTATGCGTCATGCATGAGTGGCGTTCACAGTATAGATGACCCATTATCTGTTTTGGATGAATGAAACAATGATTTCACTTGACTTGACTTGACTTGGAATAGGAAAGTCGAGCAACTGTAGCATTTTGGGGTGACGATGTGGCACAAGTAAACGTGATTCGTCCCCACTCTCGTGCACACAAAATCTTCCTTTGTTCTTGAATGAGATAACAGAAACCTATAAGAAAATAAGCCTAGTGAGGTACAAACACTACCTGTTCAATACTAAATCACATTTGGCATTTCATTAATGATAAAGATGCACAATAGTTTACGTGGATCCAATTTACACCACCTTTGAAGCAAAGGAAATTAGACCGAGTCAACATATAGAAAGTCAGCTGTATTCGTGAATACACTACGTTTGTAATCCAGCATGAACATTGTGATTAGGCCAAGCATATAGGTGTGTCGGGTACGGCTAATTGATGAGCGATCAGTGTGATGGACAGAAGTAAGAGGGCGACCAAGCAAGCCACATTTCAGTTAGCAGTCGTCGGGAGTCAATACAACACCACACAAATTGAACAGTTTCCCTTGTTGACACAATCTCACTTGGAAGTCCGTCACATTATGGGGAATATGATGCAGTTCTGTTGAAGGAAGACACTGAGATTTTCCTTCGCTTATAACAAATGAAGTAGAGAAGAGCAACCAGAGTAGCATTCTGATGTGCAAGAAATACATGGTGACTAGTTCTTGAAATGCTCGCAACCTCAGCCATCAGAAAGACACAGTAGATTGAAGCAGACGACCGGTGATCAAGCGGTAATCGTCCGGTCGTTTCAGACTGGGGGTCGTGAATTTGAATCATGTCGTCGCCACTCAGATTCCACATTTAATAGCCCTTAGTAGACCATGATCTCCCATCCCTTCGGCTGGAAGTGATATGCCTTGTCTTTCTACTATTATATGAAGTAAAAGACAAAAGATGCACAATGTAAGGTTGCGTATTCTTGCTTCGGCGAAGCATAAGCAAGACCACACCGAGTTATTGTTTATCGGGTACCGTGAGATCAAGCCGCAGCCGAATAATCGGCAACAGGGAACAGAAGAGCAGCAGGTAGGTAAGCGAGCAGCAGAAGGCGAGTGACAGCCAATCAACATCCAATAGAATAACATGAGAGTGCTAAGCTGATCAACCAGTGTTGACTATCAGGGGGCACAACGAGAGAGATTTTGTCACTTAGGATTTAAAGTTGGCAGACGGACTGACCATCCGACAGATTGATTGAAGAACCATTAAACCAGTGGGAAACATGACAATTCACATATTCATCCGCTTTTCCTACGAATAACTAATTTTGGTTGATAAGTAAGATTTTGTATTGTACCAGCTTTAATATTCTTTTTAGAGTAACTGGCTATCGATCTTCTCGATTATTTATTTGAAGTAATGATCGGTATTTCGGCACTAAATATACACTCTGAAGCCCTTTAAATAATAATTTCAAGCTTTAGTTAATGGAATTTGTTTATTAATTTTTTTCGGATTCCCACCAATTTACTGACACCTCATACATACTATAAATTTTGCTCGAACTCTTGTTATCCTATTAGAAACTGACCATAATATCCATCTTTTCACATCCTTGCTCGTTAATATCTTCAATTTATTCGGGTTCTAGCTGGCCTAAACCAATCACGAAGCTGTTTAATGCAGTATTTGGGTGGTTCTATCCGATTGTGATGCATTTGCTATTTGGATCAACATCTCAGGGGACCAATAAAATATATCTGAGAATCGTGACGAAGTGCTTCATATCGTATGACCAGATCATAGCATGTAAAAGGAGAAAAGGAAAGTTCGACTGTTATGAAGCGAGGAAAGGAATTAAAATCGAGGAGACTTTGACTGATGGTTTATCAAAACTCTAAACGGTGTTCTTTTTAAATGCTAATGGCCATACTTACTGAGATATGGTTAGTTTAATCATTTATTAAAAGTATCCTCAAGAGCATTTTGTGCAATGTTAAAAACTGCATTAAAGGTAAGTAAACTCTACAACAGCTAATCCTGTAAGAACTAACTCCGGTTGTTTGTTGTCTGGTAGCATCAAATAACAATGGAAGAAGAACTAAAAGACATGAGAGAAAGATTTCAGGGAAGTGAAAATATCTGTAATAGAATAGCATCTTTGCTTGTGGCATTTAGCCATGCCACCTCCAAAATGTTATCCACCCTACGTATGTACAGTGCGATTTTGATGGACTTTGATTCATTGTATCCTTAGTCCAGATCAGAGACCAACACAAATGCGTTGACATCGGGCTGAACACCTCATTCGGTAGATCTGGTTAGGTCAGCCAGTAGTGATGAGCTGATTCAGTCGGCGAACCACTTGACCAGTTGGCAATGACCAGGGCAAATTAATACAAACGGCTTATTCTGACTAATCAAAGAAATTTTACACCTCCTTGATTTGGTTTATTATTATTTATGGAATTAGTAAGAATCAGGGATAGGAGATTGGAGATGGAATCGACTAACTATTGGTAAGTCAGCATCACAGCAGACATCTGTTTTACCATTTGAGACGTACATTAGTAGTGCGGAAGGCATATCAGAACAGTTTACATGTTTCATCCCGTATAAAAATGTCGGTTCACCTCAAAAGTTAATTGATCATTGTCATGATTCAGGATAATCTACAAATTTCCAATGAAGTTCCAATACAGATGCTAGGGATAAAATGGTTAGAAAACTAAAATATTTCCCAGGGATCAGTATGACAGATTAGCTAAAGGACCACGCACAAAAGCGCTAGCAGCCGGTGCAAAAGGGGAGGACTGTGATCCACTGGGAAATCATCACGTTCTCACCAGTTCATTGTACACGATGGCTTACCGTATCGGGTTCGATTGTACGGAAGTCGAAAATGAACTCGCGAACACCCGAGATAAATGTGGGACGACCTTCCAGTGTTTGGGCATAGTCCCGAAGCAGCTTAGTCAAATTTGATTTAGTCAGCAGGACTCCCGAGTCCAAATTGATCACAGATTCTATTTTGTCTGCAACGGATAAATAAAATCACCAAAGATTTCTCAGATCTATGGTGCCAGTGATTAGCCGATCGGGAGGGTGACACTCAACCGACTAATGTGGGATCTAGTCAAGATACTCAGAATGGACAAGAACAAAAGGATGATCATTATCACAGGATTTACGGGCTGGTTGTACGCACGAAATCTGGATCACGAATGAGTGACAACTGCGGTTCCGGGATCTGAGGTGTACAGGAATAACAATAAATCAACTATGGCAGTCAGTGTCCTTGAGACCACAGAATGGATAACTGAAGGTTATTCATAATTCTGATCGAGTGAAAACAGAGTGTTCTATTCTCGTATTTGAACCTGTGAGATACATATGACAGCATAATGGGTATATATATATATATACATATATATAATTATTTGTCTTTTGTCAGTTTGGCTATTCATGAACTAATTCACTATGTGATGTCACCGCTCAACTAACTATTAAGAAACCATAGAAGCACTATACAGCTGTTTCATCCTTATTAGAAATCATCAGCAGTGCATATCCACCGCGCCCAAACTGAGAGGCAAACCCGGGACGAACGATTGTGAGTCGAACGCCTTGGCCACTACGCTAGCGGGTAGGCTCTGAACGGTTCGTTGAACTTCACCACATGATGTTGCACGGTCACGACCGCTAACACACACCAATCGACCCAGACTCAAAATCGTTCGTCCCGGGTTCGCGTCCCAGTTCGGGCGCGGTGGATATGCACTGCTGATGATTCTTAACAAGGATTAAACAGCTGTACAGTGCTCCCCCCATGGTTCTTAATGGAAAGTTGAACGATAATGTCACATGCTGAATTATTTCATGAAAACATTTATTCTCCTACTACTAACACATACCAAGTTTGGTTTTTATTAGTAGTCAATAAAATATGTTCTGGCGATTGGGGTATAAGTAAAATGAATAATAATTCATAACACGTTTTTCTGACAAGCCAGAATGAGTGACGAGCCATCCATTCTCTCCGATTACAACTAGTTGTCATCTGGAGGTATGGAAAATTTGTCCCGAAGCCCACGTTGTCCATCTTGTCATGTGCCCGACAGCTGTACTTCACACAGCCGTTAGGGACGATCGGTTAAAGTAGACAGGGTCGGTGTGTCATTGCAGTGGGGCCTCAGGCAAACGGTGAGATGATCACCTCAAGAGCGGATTGTGCGCACTTCGTCCCAAGTTTTTGCAATTATAATCTACGGATGAGCTGTCTAAAGTTTCCTGTTGGAAAGCATAATTATGACGGGACAACAGTAGATGACAAAACAAATTTAACGCCAAGAAATTCGACAGCAGAGACTTTCTTAGCGAACTGAACAAATTTCACATCGAAGAACGAAACTTATGTTGTCACAAGGACTGAGGGACCCAATTTACCTAGAGCCGAAACAGTCTTAACATTTAGGTCGCGCCTAAACTTAGTTAACTGCAATTCTTTTCTGATTTACCACTTACTAAAAGAAGAATGACACAATTTTATACACAATAATACAATCTTTGTATTGTTATCCAAATTTGCTTACCTAGACCGTCTTGTGATGTTGCCTAATACGCATTGCCGGCTAGTCCGGTGCTCCGGGACGACAAATAACCGGATGAATTACATGGGTATTTAAGTGACCAAACAGTCAGTTACATGCTTGTCGTTACCAATCTGTCCGCAAACTAGTTACTTTCATCTATAGTTATAATTTTTGGTAAGTTTGCACAACTTTTTCACGCAACGACCGGTTGTTATTTTTCTTACGAACTAGACTGTCACTGAAACGAATGGTGCATTCATCTACAAATCGACTTTGGTTCGGTCTTTTATGACCCATTAACACTTATGGAAACATGTCCACAGGGGGGAGGATTTTCAACGTCCACTTTTCCAGGTGAAAAATTTACGGAGTTTTCGTAACCAAATAACCTTAATTTACCGTCATTTTGCTCGTCATTTACAAGAAAATCAAGTTCGTTCGACCACAACTTTCTGTGTTTTACTATGCTCACCACACGATCCACTGCATGTGAATATGTAAGCGGTGCAAAAGAGCGGACAATGGGGGTTTGACAACAGCTAGGGCAATCAAAGTCCTAGGCTTACTATCCTCAACAAAACATTACACATTACAACAAAATGCGACATAACACAACACGTTACAGCCTGTAGTAAAATACAGAGGCCAGCACGGTTAAGCACAACGAGGCAGCAAAGTGCGATACTCAGAATCATATAATGAAGTCAGTAATAGAACACATTTCAGTCTACTTTTGGCAAATAATGACCACCGGGAGCCGTCATATAGGCAAATACCAACTTACGGTGTTGAATTGTTGCTGTTGAAGAAGAGGCTGTAAGGACAAAGAAAGGAAAACTACCAACTTGATTTAACACACATTCTTGTTCAAACTATCACATGTTCACGTGTGAAAATTATCGCGGTGTTTATTCTTTTGGCCAGATTCGTCGGTAGCCTGTTAATTCTCAAACGCCAGTTAGCAACATATTGATGAGACTGATGGCAAACTGAACAACATACTTGTTTTCCGCATGTTTTTTTCCCATGGTGCACCAACAGAGACAGAAAGACAGACGGACACGCACACACAATATACATATATGCATGTATATAATATATTTATGCTATAGATAGACAGTTAGATAGATGATAGATAGATGATAGATAGATAGATAGATAGATAGATAGATAGGTGGTACACAAATTGTATTTCCTCATGAAATAAATCACTTGCACGGGCAACGCAAATTATGCAGCTCACACGAGGTGAGTGAATGAATGGTTCGATTAATTTGGACTATCTTACAGTTAGTTGAAAAACGTGGCCTATCAGCCGGCTGAATTTTGTTTCGACCTCCTTGTCGGCAGTCTGTGATGTCAGTTTAGTCCGTTTACATAGGTGGCTAATCGGTGGACTACTCAATAAATTTCAACTCCAAACATTCAACCTACTGAAATGATTTTTGTTAAAGATTGCAATTGTGACTGAAAAACTGCTATGTCAGGATTTCCTCTGAATTTTCGGTTAGTTGGTTGTATGCATTCACATGAGTGAATCCCCTGGGCGTAATACATTTAAAAAATGTATTTCAACCTTTTATTCTGTTTCACTTAACGGCATCCACCAGGATGGAAATTCATGCGACCAAAGTGATTCAAGTTCAAGCAGAAAAAAACAGCAAAATAAAGAACTGTACAGTAAAATTTGAAAACCAGTTTATATTTCCCGAGAAGTAACGACAATAGTGAGTGCCCAACAGTGTGTTATGAAATCGGAACAGGCCTGGTCTAAAATAACATCAAACTGCCAGTCAGCCTGTGGTGACATCAGTTTCTACGTCTGGGATGTCACTTGCGATTTAAATCAACTGTGAGGACTTCTCTGAAGTTCAGCTTATAGTCTCCCGGTTTCATTGCAAATTTTTTATTTTAGTGAGATTTTTTCTGAATTTCATCTTGGATTAGTATGGTTTGATCGCTTTTCCGCCTTAAGAAGAGCAGCTTGTGGTATCATTTAAAAGAAAAATAAAAGCCCATGGGATCTGGATCTCGGTATGCTAGACTTCGCACTGTGTACTGGGAATGAACAAAGATGGGTGACGTTTCATTTCATTTCGGTTTTACAATCATTAACCTTGCACCAAATTGCCCTGGTTTTGGCTGCTTTCTCAAACCGCAGGCTGCTCAAACGAGAAAAAGTTAGGATAAGTAGTGAAAGATCGGCAATATGTCAAGAAAATGAAGTGCTGAATAGAATAGGAAGGATTTCGAGCACAAATATCCCGTGGATTGGGGCATTGGACAATACTGCCCATTGTATCCAACCAGTGGTTAAGGGAATCTCGCGAACCTCAGCTCGACAGTTTAGCTGGGACCTTGCAGGCCAGCCCACTGGTTAAGATTTTCATAACTTTTTGTCAAAAATTCGGCTGACTGACTTGAACCATCTTCTATAGAACATCTGTTTCGAAGGATAGCGTAAAACAAGGTCGATCTTCGGTGAGTGCGTGCAAATCATTTTCCAACAGTCCTAATCTATTCAAACTCAGTGCCTCTCCGAAAAATTGAATCCCAGGCCCCAGTCCTTTGAGCCTAACCGATTGATTTACAACGTTCGATAAACGATACGCAAACAGCGACCTCCGGAGGAACAAAACGTGGTTGCAATCTCCATGATCATCCCTTCGCCACGACAAAACTTTCCAAATTAGCAAGGGTACTGAACATATTAAAAAACGGAATGAACGGGACAGGAGAATTCAACTAACTGAGTAACAATAATGAATGAAAGCAACAGTCCAAAATTCGTGGAGTAATTTTTAGCATCGGCAAATTTTTAAGGGTCTTTCTCGGTCATAATTACCAACAGCACAACAGACTGACTGTGCAGTATGCTGCAATTATTACAACTGAATAAAGAAAAAAGATGACCGTAATCGATGGTGATGCTTATTCGGAACGGGGTGATTTGTTGTGCTTCGTCACTTTACTGATTAATTAGGGCCTACCGCTGGACGTCAGTTTGGGATGACACATTTAAGACAACAGACAGGATGGATGTCTTCTTGTTCAACGTTGGTGTGTGTTAGCAAACCAGTGAACACCTGGTTTTATACTTATGGGTCGTTACTTTAGGTGTCTGAAACAGGTGATTCAGAAGACAAACACATGGTGACAGAACTTCTGTCCAGCGAATCTCACTGGCCACAGACACACGCACATACACAAATGAGGTCAGGTCAGTTATTTTCTTTGTGCTTCTCAGTTGGTGGCACATTCACTTTTAATCAGGGCAATTTTAGAACAACGTTTTCTGAAGAATAAGGAAGAGTGGTAGGCCTCTGGTTCGCTGAATGTGGCGCCGGAGCTAAACGCAATCAGAGTTTGTTCAGATTGTTTACGAGGTTGCACGACAACGGACAGGGTGCGGAATAGCAGAACTGCAAATGGTGAACCTGCAAGCCTGAAGCACTTTAATGTCAGCTACTGGTAGACAAACGCGGAGACAAATATGGAAATCTTTATGAATAGGGTGGTGAGTATCCTCCGAATTTCGACTTGGAATGTTTTACCCTTACTTTGTGGCGACCAAAAACACAACAACAAAGAAAAACCCGGCAGTCAAAAACAAGACACCCCAGCGGGGAATTCGTCCGTTTGAATCCTCCCATCGCCGGTCAAAATCCTCATTTAGGGGGTGGCCCGGACCCATAAACGGATAATTGGTGTGCCTGGTCGTTTCGTTAGTGAAAGACAAATTTGCAAAAGAAAGGCAAGCCCTAAAACTTTAGTCAGTCGCGCATACATTACTTGCACGAGTGGTCTTTCCGTTTTGATGAGATCTTCATTCAACATTTTTTGGGACGCAATAGAATGTTGGTTAATAACACAGGCAGAGATTGCCCTCATGTACACCGTGTAATCAGCCAGTCTTCTTATGTAAAAAAACAGGACGAGCGTGGTCAGGCTAAGAAAGACTTAACGGTTCATCGTAAATTCAGATTACTTAATAACAAGTTGATATACTTTGATGCTTCTTTCGAGCTACTTCCAAAAGGGATTCTACAACGAGTGTGGATTTGGAGCATTTTCGATGAGAATAAATAAGAAGCATACATTCATCGAGTTTGAGAGATAGACCATGGATTCCTGACCAACAACGAAGATCAGAAACATTGGGCGGTACGTTTAAATTTGCACGGAAATCGAAAGAGAGCAAAATAGCTACAAGGTTCTCAGCATACTTTTCTCAAAAGAATTGTCTTTCATTGGCTCGAAACAAATGCTATTGGAAACGAGAAGAATTGCAGAATCAGATATGGTGAAACTCTCTGGATTGGAACAGAATTAGGAAAATTTTTGAATAACGTACCATTCTGGTAGAACGACTGCCGAATAAATATCATAGTTTAAAGTAATGTCAGGAAGAATAGTCATTCAACACTTTTGAATGTGTCACTATAACCCTACAGGTAGACTTGAGTAAATTTCGATTTTGCATTTGCGTTAGGCGAAACTCTGAGTCAAGGAAAAGTTGTTGATTCGGAGCGGAGAAGTAGGATGGTGGACAAACTGGCTCGGATTGTATCAGTTCATTTATTGGACGGTTCTTCTGGTGCCATGGACATGTACGTCATTCTGAGAACAGGCTTAGTTGAGTTGGTTTTCTGACAATTGAGAATTCCATGAGACTGGAAGTTTTGGGCAAGGGAGTGTGTCAGTGTTGGTTAGACAGCATACGGATAGAGCCATTCCAATTAGGATTGTGTTTGAATTTTTCTAGGTTCTCTGCAGGCAATTCCGGAAGGGGCATCCTCTGAACTGGAGCCGATACGACCGGGATTGGCTACATTTTGCGATGATCGAATAAAAGTTCGCACGCCTTTTATTAAGCATTAATTCTACTTCTTCGAAGTTTGCGTCTGTGTGCATAGTATGTTGCATATATTAATGCATATACATACATTACTTAAACATAACGGGTTCCGAGAAAAAACTGATTAGCCACCATGGACGAGTAGCAGTATTATCCATGGTGGTGGCAATTTTGACTTTCCCTGTAATAATGCAATTTACAAATCAGTAGTCTTCATCCTGCTTTTGGACACAGAGCACGACTATAGTATCCTGTCCTGTTTGATTTTCTTCTTGAAGGTCGTTTAGAGAAGGAAGTAGCTCCGGGTACTTATGCAAAGCGAAAGGGTTGTCTAACACTCTTGAGCTGTGTCTAAAACAATGATTCATATTATCTTTATGAGTATCTCCCGAAAAATATCCATCAAACCGAACTGTTCCTGGGTAAATGAACAAAATTGTAAACCTTCAACAACACTGCATTTCGCAATCTAACAGTGAGGAGCTTGTCGCTTTTCCCCGCATGTTCTTGAAGCGCAGAAGATGAAGAGATACATGCAATGCTGTCGGTTGTGAATCTGATCGCAAGGTAATTTCAAAGCTTTACCTAAAAAATATTGTGCCAGCATGAAAATTTGTTGGGACTTATCAGTTTTGGTTCATGTAGTCCGTCAATTTACAAATGTGTCTCGGATCGGAGTTCCTCAGAAAATCACATGACCTAGTGACAAAAATGTACAGCTGTTATCTCCCAATTCCGTGGAATCTTGATGAATTGCAACTGGAAAACATCACTCACTCGTGGATATAGGTTCGTCATGTTGTGCGATGATGAAACCACTTGACTACTTATTTCATTTGCCCGTAGAATAAATAGGAAGTCGAGTCACTGGTACAAACTTACCAGAAAAGCCTGTCCAAATGTGCTAACGACTGTGTCCAAAGCATCTCTCGGCTGACCAGGGAAGTCTTGTCATCAAGAGTTCATACTATTGCCACACCCCAGTTAGATCGCAAGCTTTCTCAAGTTGAGAGCTGCAGTTCAATGCATTATTCGGGACAGTTTAAACAGAAGAAATTCCAAATGAACGGACGCAAATGCTTTTATTTAACAGCAAAATCCGATCGGGGAGGGAGACGGAATTAATTGCTCAGCATAGGAATTTTTCCTGAGATTCATTCAAAAGCGAGTACCACACATGCTTCATTGCTCAGCGAGGAGTGGCATCTTCCATTTGCTTCCTCCCCATATAATGACTGAGATAAGTGTTCATTGCGTTATCCTCATCTTCTTTTACTATTCTTGGTTTATTTTGGAAGTCTTAATAATCCTATATCGATTATTAACCGTGCGCGTTTTGTAAATTCTGCGAAATTATACGCGGTATCCAGTTCTGCGTCTGAACCACTTACCTAGGACATCTCATACAGCTCACTTATTTTTTTCATGTGCTCCTCATCAACCAGAAATTTCTGGATTTGATTCTCTGAATCCTACCACATCGACCACTGGTATTTGTGTCATCCGAATCCTCTCGTGTCAGGTCAGCATCTCAGTTGTACTTTAGAACAGGTTTTGATGGCCAGTCATTCTAATAATTTTTATCACAATTTTACATAAAAATAATGAAGGTAATTAAACGACCCAGATATGAAGGCTTCCCTGCATTTTCTCACGAATACAGTGCAAACAAAATCTGAACTTTGTAACCCGAGATCAAAACAGTCCAGCCTGAGGCAAATTTGTTGAATGCCTTTTTTAGCAGTTGTCATTTCTTCATTCACAAATAATTCGGCCGAAGAAGCTGCAATTATATCATGCCAGCACCTTGGCAATATGGGATTTCATGGAAAAGGAACAAGGAGTCTTCCGAGAATATGGATCCCGGGTAGACATTTCATTTTCGGCGTAGGCATGGAGATCAACGTAAGCTCTTTCTGGCCCACGTTCTTGTGTCTACATTGGAGGATAGGTTTCGGAATGAATTACGTGTCGTTCTGCGGTATTTTAACTATGCGGACCGCACGTCGTTGATTGTGATCATAGAAGGACAAGACAACAAACTACTCACTTGATTGTCAGACTGAAAGCAGTCAGTGATCATGCACCCGAAACGTGGCTGACCAGTAATGACCACACAGATTCAGGTTCTGCCACCTCGCAAAACATCAGAGGTTCGAAAAGTCGATCCGCCGGCCACTAATGTTGGTGGGAGACTCGTCATCACCGGTTATAACTTAAGGAAGCCTTATGTGACTGGCCGTCACGGTAGCCGGTTCTGTCGTCAGACCACTGGGCGGCAAATGTTAGGGAGCACGCCACCTGAAAAACCGTCATGCATGTAGTATACAAAAAAAAACGGACACGGCAGTGTCCGTGGTCTAACAAGAGTAATAACCCACCGACTCTGTTGCTTCTATAGCTCTGAAGTTCAACAAAATACTGAAAAACTGAGTGTTACCTCAGTTAATAACGACTGCCAATTGGTGTTAGTGTAGGCACAGATTTGCCCTCAGCAGTGGGCTAAAAGAAAGCTTTATTGGCCTAACTTTAAAAATCAAGGAATACGTGACTTGGAGAAGTCACCTGTTCACTGCAAAAATCAAAAGCACTTTCAGTGCAGCCAACCTACAATTACCACAAGATAGTTGTCATTCGTTTCTTAGTTCTACCATTTTTGTTCAGGCCGACGTTTGGTACACCTCCAGCTGTTTTGTCAGTTGCTTGGTATCTCTGGCAGAAGATCCGTCCGAATAACGAAACGTCCACTCTCTGCCAGAATGTGCAAACATATTTCAAGAGCGTTGGACTAATGGTGAAAAGTTAAAAAATAAGTGCAGCTATCGGTTGAATATCCGGATGGCTCAAAAACGGCATTACGAATGCTGACAAGACCAAGCAACTGGAGTTCGCCATGGTTATCAAACATAGTAGACATTCGCCGACAAATATTGAACGTGTATTCGACAGACTACTGTTGCGCTATAGTTTCTGGTGTGGCATTGACCTCACCTCACCAACATCAACACTTACTGTTCGTTTAAGCGTGACTATCAATATTACCTGTCTGTGTCGCCTACAGGAGGCCGAAGCCGTTGTTGAGTTGATTCGAAACTAACTGATTCTGGTATTATTCTAATTTCAGGCAATAATTGATTCATATTTTGTCAGTTTTATATTGCGTGTGGACTGCTGATGAAGACTCGTCAAAATCGAAAGCCAAGATCAGCTTTGCTGACACGGAAGCCTCGTCTTAATTTATTGCAAATTCCAATGAACATTCTTGCAAGGGAACAACTGGGTGAGGTGGATAGATTTAGTTACTTGGGTAATTGTATCCCATCTGGCGACCGTATATCGGATGAAGCGTCCTCACGCACCCAGGAATCCTCATCGGCATTCACCAGTTTGAGGCATCTGTGCCGTCGGCGCAATATCCGGTTACCAATAAAAGGTCGGGTATACGTATCGGCATTGAGGTCAGTTTTGCCTAAGCTCCGTAACATGGCTGTAGAAAGCAGAAGATACGCGAAAACTTTCGGTGTTTAAACACCGTTGTCTTCGTAGTATTGGTAGAATGATTTGGGAGAATTTTGTGGGTAACTCTGGGGTTGGGCACAAGGTACTGGATCCCAGAATTCAGCCTTTGGAAGAATGTAATCAGGTTAAATTGTTCGTGACATGCTTTCCCCATGCCCACGGAACGACTGCCTCCTTGCACGGCAATGTTTGTACAGTGGCCAGCCAATGACATAGAAAGAAATATGGAAACTTTCCTCAGTGGACCGGCTCGTGTAGGTGCAGTCAGACTACCGAGTTGGGTTTCACGAACTTCCCTGAATGAAAGTTTGGATACAATAAGTGATATGGGTGATTGCCGCCGCCAAAGGCGTCCTTGCGTTCGAAGCCTTCTTTCCGCTATATGGTTTCCTAGATCACTATTTTATTGCCGAGCTTCACTGTTACCAGTTCTGTTCTCTGTTTGAGCAGATTGTGTTGTTAGGTTGCACCCACAACCAATGCACATTGGTGTAAGGTTAATGACCGTGCAAAATGAAATCGATCCAAATCAAACAAGAAGGTTATTGGTTAATCTAGTGGTCGAAAGAACTGTCGCTTCTTCGCAACTCCTTCCTCTGTGCCCAAGTAACAGCTTAAAAATTTAAAGGAAATGCCCAGTTCACTATAGATTTCTTTGATTAAGTAGAATAAAGGTTTTGCTACTCTGATTACTTTGGTAATTTTCAACGTTCCAGGAAGGCATTTATTTTGGATACATATGAACTCATGTCGAACAGCAATTAGGTAGTCAAGTGAGCTCGGCTGGGATGTCTGGAAATTTGTCAGTGGATTTTGGTCAGAATAACTGGCTCATTGTTGTTTTTCGTGTTGTGTATAATGATGCTGTGGCTGCTGCGGCCTCCGCTGCGGCCTCCGCTGCGGCCTCCGCTGCAGCTACTGTTGCCGTGGTCAGTAATGTTGTTGTTATTGTTGCTGCTGCTGTTATTGCTACTGCTGCTGCGCTTGTTGCTACTGCTTATCAACCTCTTGTGATCTCTCCCGTTATTTTGTCTCATACGAATGAAATTGGAACTTTCAGGTCACTCACGTCATCATTTTTGTTTCATTCATCCTCTACCGGAAGCCGAAATTATTCACATTCGTTTTGACTGCTATTAATCCGGGGTACCGGAAACCTAGCCGACATTATTTGCATCAAAAGGACAAACAAATACCTCAATCAGGAAGTAAATCGACAATTTACCGACCACTCACCAGGTGGAATCGACCCAAGTTACCTAAGTGAACAACCAGTTTTAGGAAATTGTTGTCCCAATCGAACACAACAACCTATCTGACCTTGCACGCCAGTTTCTCAGTCAATAAGCAGGGTAGTTGAATGATAGCAGAGGGAAATTGAGGCATTCGTTTCGGAATCTTTGGCTATCAATTGTTGCGGTGCATCAGGAAGATTAACTTGCACTGTTCGTGTTCAGAGATCAATATGTTTGCCAAGCATGTGGGGCGCCATCGGTCTGATCCGCGAACCCGTAGTTTTGAAGACACTTTGGATGCAAAAATGTGACTGAATGTTTAGTTACTCAAAAAAACCGTTTCTTTTTTTCATCTCAAAATCCTGCTAAACGGTTCCTCCTAGGGTCGAAAGAGCAGGCTTACGGAAATAAACTCTTGATCTAATGGATGCAAACTGAGTAGATGAAAACTGTCAACAAAAGCAACGAGTATCCAACTGCTATCCTAAGGCTGTTGTGTCAGCAGACCCGATTCGGCGGTTATAGGATCGTTTGTGTTCCGTGCTTGAGTTCTGATAGCTACCACCTAATAGTGCAGCAAAAAATTACCAAATTTCGATTGGCAACATCGTATTTTTTGGGGTTGCTTTTCCAATGCCTGTTTCTCCCAAAGAAACTTTTATATAAACCAACTGTCAGAAGAACCCTGAGAATTCACTCGCGCAACCCCTGAGGAATATGTATATGTATTAATTTTTTTCCTTCTCCCCTTGAGTTTGTACATATATATGTGCACATATATATAGTATGCTTGCAAGTGTATCTATTTGTTTGCTTCAATCTCTAGCCTTTGTCACCAAGCATGTTCTCAACTCCAGGTCTTCATCACGAGCATGTCAGGGTTGACTCAGCGAATTTCTGACCCAAGTAGATAAGACGAAAGAATCCTACATTGTAGCCGTCCACCACCTTCATCGTGTCATCATCATCATCATCATCATTGTGAAAAGAACCGTTCGCGGAAAGTATGACTATCCGTGAGCAAAGTAAGAACCCTGTACGGTTTAGGGTTCTTGGTCAAAAGGATGGAGAAAAATTCGATAGAGACTGGATGAGGAAGAATCTGAATCGATCGTAAAATATTCTCGTTGTAATTCCGGACACATCCAGTGGATAGTCGCTGGCATTAATCAAGTCAGTACTGAATACAGTTAGCTGAGTTTTTACTTTGTTTACAGTCGGCTTCGAATTAAGTCGCACGATGCTACTGGTTAACTTTTACTCGTTTATATCATGCGAAGTTTTAAGTGGCACAATCACCTGAGCGCTGGTGACCATCTTTAAATGAGCATCTCGTGTGCAATATTTGATTTGATCATGATTCGTTTCACGCCGTGTTAGGGAACTTATTTGATTTCACCGTAATTTTTGTATCCGGATCAATCAGTGCGCAAATCCTTAGGTGGGACACACACGGAGTATGAATTATTCATTCTGATAGGATCCAATCGACTCAACTAACACTCAAATGCACTAGTAAGTATTCAAGTAACCGAACGGACCTAATAATTGTTGTAGGCTGAAAAGTCTAGAAGGAAATTAACCAGCCATTGAACGCGACTCAAAACTGATGACAGAATGGGTGAGAGAGGAAGTAAGTGAGACATGCATGTCACTGTGTGAGGTAGAACTTTACATTGTCCACTCATTCAAAGAGAAACGAGATCAATAACGTCCCTTAGTTTTTTCCAGATCAGACCATAGAAAGTAAACTACGAAATAGCCTGAGTGAATTTAATTTTTCGGAAACGAAACAGACCACAAGAACTTAACCGAAATTCTTCTACAGTAATCAATAGTAGGAGGCATCTCGCCGCAGTCTGCGAAAGTTTAGTAGATGGATGCTGACTGCTAACCACCGAATTCTATCTTTTATCACCAGTCGCACTTATGCAACTAATATTTCAAATTGAAAATTATTAGGAGTTTGGTGCTCATTTTGTCAATCCTTTAGATTGAATATCACGTCCCAGTTCATAAAACGAACGATACACCAATCTATGCAATCAAACAAAAAACAGAATAAAAGAGGTTTCAACAACTAGCACTGTTCTTCTTGGTTGGGTGCAAACTGTGCCCTTTTTGAGGGTTTTCACAAAACGGCAGTTTGTGGGCGGGACAAATGAAGAATTTGGGGCGCAAGAGAAAGTGTTTAAAATACTCCCAAGGCTGTCAGGCACTGCATCTCCAACATTTTCCGCTACATATTGCAGTCCAGGACAACAAGTAATGCTATAGACTAACAGTTACTTTGGGATACGTTAGCGTCTGTTTGCTAACAGTTTCATAATGCCACTGATAATGATTTTACTACTGGAAGTGCCGGGATGACGTAACACCTTCAGTGTTTTGGAAATAGCACAATCAATGTCGGTGTGGTTACTGCCGTCTTGTCATTGTCGCTGACTTCACCGTGGTACTAGTATTTGGAATGCCCGTATCAATGTCAATGGTTACGTTATTGATGGTAGCAGTAGGGTTAATAGTGGTAGCAGTAATAGCAGTGGCAGAAGAAATAATAGCAGTAGTGCTAAAAATAGTAGCAGTGGCAGTGATAGTAGTTGTAATAGTGGTCGGAATATTCCGGTGTCTGTGTAGTAAGGCCGTGATGATTAAACAAATGAGCAGTTTTTGAAGAATGATACCGCACAAAGACGAGACAATAATTCCGTTTCTCAGCAATTAAGGTATCAAAGTAATACCTCTTTTATGTGTTCCATTTGCTTCGGACTATTTCAGAGATTCTGATGATACGACAATGTTTTGGTAGTCGGAGATGCAGCCACCTAATAGATGTCCGAAAACAAGCGCCCCATTACTATGGCTAATCTCCTTGGCCAAATTGTACTTTTTTCCTCATCCCCGCATTTCAGCTGTTCGTTCTCATCCTACCTAAGAGGAAGTTTGCTAGTCCGCTTATCTCCGCCTAGTCCTAGCCCAGAGTTACCGCAGTGAACTGAGTAATCTAATGTATTCATATTGTCACCGAATGGACGACTGCTTTTTCTCATTACCGCTCTTTGTTTGTGATCGACCTGGAAGTACGTACGTGACCAATTTCCACCAGTCTAGCAGCGATCTAAGCGGAAGACGCAGAGGGAGTGAGAAAGTACGATGAACTCATTACACATCGATCCCCCGTTTCTAGATGGGGACTGAAGCGTATGTAGGTTCTAACCATACGTGATGGAATATAATGTTCCTCCCCTCTCGTCAGATTTAAGACTCAGTCAATAAATTATTCTTCACCGTGGTGAATATGAAAGTGGACTGTATAACTCCGGAGACGCAAATATGGCTGCTGAATTGACTACATCGGTTACCAACTCTGTTAGTAGGCAAAAATGAAATGTAAATCAAGGATTTCGAATCCAGTAGTTAGTTAGGAGAAAGTGTGCCAAGAATCATAAATATTTCCACAATATTTCGTGCCGAGAAAAAAACCCGGATAAATTTACCAAGTTCGTAATACCGGAGATACAGATAAAGCAGGAAAGAGACGGAGAAACAGTTGGTTTCGTTATCAGATGATTAGCTTGCTTGCAGGTTCGCAAGGAACTGATCTTGAGGAGGAAAGTAATACAGTTCAGCAAGCAATGAAATTCATGTCAACGAACGAGGATAGACGCATAAGTATAAGCATATCAGTATAAGAATACAAATCACTACGGTAGTGAATACACCCGGATTCCTTTTACTGTCCACGCTCCGATTGGTATGAGCAGTGTTGGAGTTCAGCGCGTATTTTAATGGACCGACCGAGCGCTCCATTAGGTTTGATTGAATGGCTGTTTGGTTCAAGTGCGATGAGTGCACTTTACACTTTAGTTGTTTACTTCTAATTTTGATTAGCGCTATAAAATATCAAGAGGGATTACCCAGGAAATTCGTTAACCGGAGGAAGCTGCCGTAACTGTTGTGCACTAATACCTACCCTTTACTTACCGTCGGATCCACTTTTCTGAACTCACTGTATATGGTTAATCGTACACGAACCGAAAAACTAAGTCTACTCTTACAAAGTAAAGCACGGTTCTAATAAAGCACGCACACACAATGAACGGTGGAACAAATCATTCATCAGCATCGTCATTTGATGCGCATGAAAGAATAGGAACATGAATCATCAAGATCCACAGTTTTCTTGCCAGCTTTAGTCCTGCCCATGTGGTTCTTATGCTTAGTTATATTACTGTGGCAGAAATGACTTTACTAGTCTAATAAGCATCAGGCGATTACTATATTCGCCGAACGTATGGTGATGGGGCAACTCATAACTATGGTGTTAATGAGTGGAGGTGTAATCGGGACCGTGGTATTCATCGAAGCAACCTGTCGTAAACGGAATGATTGTTGGTATGTGTTCATTTGAAACAATCCTGAGATCCGGTATTGTGCTCCACATGCTTTTGCCGAAAGCTTCAATGGCAGGAAGAATGGATGAGCGAATATCAATATATGTAATTACAGAGCACTGAGTTGAAACTTCACTTGTTTTTGGAAAATGCAGTACCGTCACAAACTTCTATAGTTAGCTGAGGCCCATAATGTGGGATTTGGAAATTTTAAGCAGACTCCAGGTACAAAATATAAAAAGATGTTGGCGAAAACCGTTAAAGTTGGCGTCCATTCTCGTTCCGAGCAAGGGTTGCTGGGAGCCACAAAATTGAGTCCGTCACATTTGAAAGCTCCTTGTTGCACCAGATATGGATTAACCAACGCCATAAATAATTGGTGAATTTAGCGCTGTTAATAATTTCTTCGGAAAACTGAGATTCAAGTCCTTAGTTGCGAAAAGCTACCCCAAGTTGGATTTAGAGTAGATGATGAAAAGGTAAGTGCATGGTAGGCTAATCGGACAACGGGGCAAAGTGGTGTAGATCGATGAACGATGTCACTTTTTATCATTGATAAAATGCTACCGGGATATCGAGTTAGTCGATTCGTAAATGATTGGGATGAACTTGTGAATACTGTTCTTAGAATTCTCTCCATGGTGGCAAGTCCGAACTGTCCTAGAATGGAGGGAACGAAGTGGCTTCGTCTGGTGGAGGTATCACCAGCCAAACCTAATGGATTTTGTTTAGAGTTACAGATTGCCGATCCTCTATTACTACTATCTGGTTCAAGCTGATAATGCTGTGGCTAATCACTTATTTTTGTTGAATGAATTTCATGTTCTTTATACGATGAAAATTTTATTATGGCTGTGCAGACCGTCTGGTTTCACTTCTCAGGAATTTTGTAGATGGTCGTGGATGCAGCCATCTGTTACCTCATAACTTACGATAAACTGTTGGGTTGTATTCTGACCTCACGTCCTGAGAAATGTCTTAGTCCGTCGTGTGGGTGTGCATTTAGCTGTGCAATGACGGTTTGAACTTTGCGCATTTAAGCTCAAATGGTGTATGGTTGGACTAGACAAGAGACCGAATGCACAGGAGACCTGTGACTAACTGCAGAGGCTTCAGGACCCACTGGCAAGCATGAACGAGACAAAATCACGATATGCCCATTTGAAACGGAATGCAAGATGAAGCTCGCTGGTCGTTTTGCGAATTAGATTCAAACGCGGTTTTGATACTACAGTAACATCAGTTTCAGAAATGGACTTCAATGGACATTGTTTCCAGCGCGGGTTGCTTAGAAAGATTTCAGTGTTCTCTTTGCCTTTTGTTGCTTCAGTCTCAAATGTGCGATCTATGTCTCCGTCTATATTTATCTGACTATGTTTAAACACTAGCTATTTTTACTTCGAAAACGACCGGTTCTCCTGATTACTCACTGAATACCTCGGTTATCGACTTGTCCAGTCGAGTTGACTGCAGTCAATAATAGCTTTATCCCATCACTACTGATTTTTGTGTTGATTTGCAATTTCATTCTCCGTGTGGTTGACTCTGGTTTACCCTATTTCCTCGCGAGAACTGCTACTTCTGGAGGTCTGTCTGAAATACATACTATGTTCACGTTTATTTTACCGACTACCACATCTGATCAAAATCGGATCTTTGAAGTTTATTTGTATATTGTCTTACTTGTAACCAAGCTAAGAGCAAAGTGTTGCAATTCGTAGTGTTGTGATTGACTCGTTGTGGATCTGCTATCTACGGAGTAAAGTGTACAATCCACAAGATTCGCAGATTAGCGCAAATGATGAATCCTGCAACCGGATAACTTGAAACCAAAAAGTATAGTTTTTGGTGTACTCGCAAGATGAGCGACGATTCCTAGACCCCTTCCAGTTCTAGGGAAGATTTAGCTATTAAAATTAGGTCTTACGTTACGAACTTTTTAATCACTAGGCGAGAGGACTTCAAGGTATTCAGCTGCAGTTGCAATCTCTGCTTAAATCGTGAATGTTCAATGGTGAAGTCGAATTAGTCACGACACGTTGGCGCTGACCATGCTTCCGAAGGGAATACCGAATGTAAACGGAATGCAAGCACAACTGTCCGCTATGATTGTCAGTTAAGGTTTTACGGTTCGGAATACTTCTAATAATTTTTTGAAAGAGAACTAGTAAGGAGATTGCATGAAAACCACAATCAACTTTATCGCTCAAAAGCAGACTCATGACATCCGACAAGGTTCGGGAGAACTTTGATGTTCCGTAACTTCGATTCAGTCCGTAAAAAGCCTTCGCATTTAGTTCACAATATAGAAAGTTCCCCTATCTGCCTAAACTTTGATGTGCTTTAAACTCCAGACTACGGCTCTTGAGTTTAAATCAAAGTGGCTTATCGACCGGTTCCTAGTCTTGAATTTGTAATAATACCACCATATGTTATCGACGTACATCGCATAAAAAGCAATGTTATTTCACTCCGTTTTCAGTGTTTAGACGAACACATATACAACTGGGACACGAGGCCGGGAGGAGCCTTCAAGATGGGCCGAGATGAGAATTTTACAGAGCTTGTCAAATCAAAGCTGCAGCTGCTTTTGCAGTCAGTGCGGTCAATGAAAATTTATTCACGCAGACAACGGTGTATCTGCATTTTAGCCGGATGGTTTTGGTGCTTTGGTAATATCACATAGAAAATTGGCCTCGGTCAACGAAAAGGCGCATGAATGAAGTGCAAATGTGATATGCAGCCGCATGAACATTTTTGATTTTAATGGCCTAAATGACTGTGAAAATGTAGCAGTAGTAGTAGCAGTAGACTGCCAAGATTCAAAGGTGAGTTCTTCTTGGTGTAAAATGCTAGATTTTATGATTAGAACGTTCTCCTGGGAGAAAAAATAGACTAAATTTCCGTTTCCCACCATTTAAACTATTCGATCGCATGGGATGTCACCTTACAAGAACACTACGCTCTATTTGACCTCGAACAAAATAAAGTTGCATTAGCAGAACTTGAAGATTATGGATTAGTCAGCTGACAACCTTGAATGGAACCCGAGGGAAAATGCACAGTTTACCATATAGATGGGTTTACGAAAACAAAAGAAAATTAGACTTTGTGAGCTGAGTGGAAACCCACCTATTTTCCGAATCGGAACAACTGAATACCAATGAGGTCAGGAGTCTCGTTTAATCGTTTTGTGCAATAAAATTGACCGCAGTTAGTAAACTGTTACGCGGTTCGTCTATCGACGAAACGTAGACCAAAAGCATAAAAACCTAAGTGTTCACTGTCAGCAAATACTCCGGAAACGAAATAACGTATTCCCAAGTCGGGAGTGCCAGAAGGCGAAAGGCTGACCGAAAGCCTTCTGTGGATCAGACGTACATTGTCTTTGTTCAGATAACAGCCAGTTCTCTATTGGTAGACGATTTTGGTAAAATTTACGTTGTTATTTGTCTCAAAATACAAAAAAATTGTTTTTTGTCTGACGAGCTGGAAGATTGCAGTTACTCCTGACGACGGCATACGTCCCATCCCAGGGGCCAGATGTGTACTGGAACAAGCTCTTTAATTGTTCCATCAAAAACTTTACAAAGTGTTGATAGAAAAAGGAAATCATTCATTTACAGAGAATGAAGTCCTGAAGCTAACAACTTTTAAAACTCCCCCTGATGGGTAGACGGACAACGCCTGGCTAATAATTCCAATCGAATAGGTCAAAAAATGGATGGAATAGTATCGCACCACAAATTCTACTGCTTTTTGTGGCATCCTTGACGGATGGGTGTAGTAGAAGGGACATGTTCCGTGGGCCATAGAGTCCACTGCACCGGAAGTGCGGGGTGAAGGAGAGAAGAGCAACTAGGAAAAATTCACATTTGGTCTCAAGAGGTCACGTGTTGCAACGAGCTAATAGACAGCGCGCTGTCACCTAGCAAAAAAGTAACCGATGGATCTGGAATCTGAACCTCTGTAGCGTATGGAATGGCAAGCGATTTTACTATCGCCGGTTAAGGAACCATTCAGTCGAGCGCTTCGAAGCTGGTTATGTATGGCGTGATAAATTGCAAAAGTTAAATTCCTCTGATTCGGATGGATCAGATACATTCTTTAAAATGTTTATTTTTCACAATCTAACTGATGTTCCGATTCCGTAAAACATATCACATTACACGAAGTTTGCATCCGGTTGGATAAGAAAAATTAAAATGACCAATAGAAGGATATCCACCAAGAGCCGTAGCGAGAACGATTTAAATGAAGATCAGTGGACAATTTCGGCAAAGAAGAAATTTACACGTTTGTCTACATGTAAAAACATCAATCATTTTACATATGTATATATCTAAATATCTATTACTGATCTTTACATATATATGTATAGAGAGAGAGAACATTTGTCTATGTAAAAATCTACCAAACCATCGACAGAAATCAATCTGTTCACCTACAGAAGTCACAATCGATCGGTCTGCCAAAACATCTAAGTAGTTAATCATCTGTAGAAAAATATACCAACATATCTGCCTAGCAATCAAACGATCATGTAATCTATTAAACTATACATCCAAGTATCAGACTAACAATCCACCGAACTGCCGAACTATCTATCGGTCTATCTGATTATCTACCTAGAAATCAGGTCCTCTATCTATCTATCTATCTATCTATCTATCTATCTATCTATCTGTGTCCATCTGTCTGTCGTTACCTCTACTTGTCCATCTTTCTTCCGATCTTTCTATCCATGTATCTGTTTTTCATTCTGTATTTAGATGTTTACAGCTTAACTTCTGCTTGCATTCAGTAGCTGGTCAAGGCAATTTTTTCTGGCATCTCCGCTAATAAATGTTGATCTGGCTGTCAGTCATTTCTACATGCCATACACCACGATCTTGCACATCACTATATGAGTATATGCTTGATGATCTTCGGCTCACGAATTTCTTTTTTCTTTTTCAAATTCTAGTCAGGGAAAATGCAGCCGAACTTTGCATGTTACAAAACAGTTAGGAGAATCCAAGCCCTCAAAATAATAAGGCATTTGATTTTTATTTTCAGCCCATTGGGAAGCTCAAAGGTCAGGCGTCAGCGCAAGACAGTCCTTCAAGTATACCTAGTTATTGTCCATAGCACATCTGACCCGTTGAAACCATATGTGGCTGTGTAGCATGAACTGTTTCAGGGATATAATTGTCACTTTTGTTGTAGTTTTCTGAACCCCAACGAACAAGGACAATAGCCATTCAGAAGCGTACGTGTTTTATGCTCGCCACACAAAACAGTTCATCCGACCGGTTTCCTGCTCGCACACTATGGTACGAAGACAAGTCAAAATCAACTGACTATTATCCATAGAAGGTCACACTCACTTTC
>LUCM01004106.1:105028-141179 GCA_008360955.1 Fasciolopsis buskii
TATCTATTTATCTATCTATCTATCTATCTATCTATCTATCTATCTATCTATCTATCTATCTATCTATCTATCTATCTATCTATCTATCTGTGTCCATCTGTCTGTCGTTACCTCTACTTGTCCATCTTTCTTCCGATCTTTCTATCCATGTATCTGTTTTTCATTCTGTATTTAGATGTTTACAGCTTAACTTCTGCTTGCATTCAGTAGCTGGTCAAGGCAATTTTTTCTGGCATCTCCGCTAATAAATGTTGATCTGGCTGTCAGTCATTTCTACATGCCATACACCACGATCTTGCACATCACTATATGAGTATATGCTTGATGATCTTCGGCTCACGAATTTCTTTTTTCTTTTTCAAATTCTAGTCAGGGAAAATGCAGCCGAACTTTGCATGTTACAAAACAGTTAGGAGAATCCAAGCCCTCAAAATAATAAGGCATTTGATTTTTATTTTCAGCCCATTGGGAAGCTCAAAGGTCAGGCGTCAGCGCAAGACAGTCCTTCAAGTATACCTAGTTATTGTCCATAGCACATCTGACCCGTTGAAACCATATGTGGCTGTGTAGCATGAACTGTTTCAGGGATATAATTGTCACTTTTGTTGTAGTTTTCTGAACCCCAACGAACAAGGACAATAGCCATTCAGAAGCGTACGTGTTTTATGCTCGCCACACAAAACAGTTCATCCGACCGGTTTCCTGCTCGCACACTATGGTACGAAGACAAGTCAAAATCAACTGACTATTATCCATAGAAGGTCACACTCACTTTCTACTCGGTTTGGCTCGAAATAATAAACTGCTTGGAACCCGGTTTTTTCAATCGTGTAGTCCGTTTGGAGTCGAAGCCAAAGCCACGGACCGGTCGAGACGATGGGTCGTAGTCGCCAACTGTCCGTGCAGAATCGGCCAACTAGGGGTGAAAATCCGTACTGACCATCACGTATTTCCAAATAATCGTTATCACAATTCGCGGACGGTTCGAATACCACCGGACCACGAAAATCCAGCACGATTCGCTCATGCGGACTCGGGGCTGCATAAATAAGGCAGAATGAATAAACTAGACAGGTAATGTGCGTTGAAATTGTTTATCAAACCTCATTTGAATGAGTCCGTATGCATCAGTGGAAAAGAAATTTGCGTTTGCTATCCTCCTTTAAAACAGTAAATTTTCTCTGTCACTACGAGGAATGCACGGTATCTGTTGAGCAGTCGCTGAGTGCTTCAAAAGTAGAATTCAGGTTGTGGATTTTGTTTCAGGTTTCTGAATTGAAATTTGTGGTTTGAATTCAGATTTCTTATTGCATTTAAAAACTGCAGGTGAGAAGGAAACAGGCAATCAGTTAAACTTCTGAGCAGTACAACTGAATGTTATTTTTCATTATCACTGCCGAATCCCAATGCATTTCCCTCTGTGCTACTCTCATCCCTTGGTGATATCCAGTTTCACCCTGGAAATCGACTATCATGATAGTATGTGCAAGGTAACATAAGCGGTTGCAGATGTGAAGACAAAATATAGTATTATTTCCTAATCTCGTGGGCTAAAATTAGGCACAATCCACGGCACATTTTCCACCGTGCATTAAGGAGTGGAAAAAATCCCATTTCACATATCACACTGTTTGGTAGATGCTTCACAAATCAGGAGACTTGTGAGGGAATAGTAATGTAATCGGCATCTCGTCTGATTCTGATAGGGCTGTCTCATTGGTTATCAGTGGTTGCATGACTGTGGACCTTGCCAGACAAAGTGCGATCAATACACAGACGTGAATATAACCCCATCTTGTCAGACAGCGGGCGATTACAGACTGCAAGACCGGATAGAGACCGCGTTATTCCACTGGCTACCATCTGCCAGCCGACATAATGGCGTGATTAGAAGATACAAGTGCGGATATGCCAGCCGAGGTCATATCGTGGTTTGTGCTAACCAGTCAGGACGAGCGGTCCGGATTCGACAAGAAAAAGACTGGCACTAAATCAGGCTAAATGCACCAAACATGATTGACCAATAAGGGTGCGACCCGAGCAATTGATGAAATAAGGTCAATCACACAGGGGCAAGAACAATAATCTATAATTGAGATTTTCACCTAAAAAACGAGATTTTGTGCTTGTTGAATTTGGTTGTCCTCAATCAGTTTAGCTGGGACAAACAATAGCAATTTGGAGCTGAGATAGGCTGAACGAAAAGCGGAATTCGGAACAGTGTGTGAAAGACACATCAAGATCGAGATAGGTAGATAAAGCTGCTCGTCTTTGTTAGTTACAATTTCCATCTAAAAGAGCACAAACCTAATACGAGAATGTGGAGATAACACCTGCAACACCCGAGTAAGCTTCATTGGTTCACGTAAGCGGGAAACTCAACTCATGAATCACATTTTCACTTTTGGTACTTAATTGGCTGCCAGTAGTGATTGGCTGCTAACGGGAAAACTCGGAACCAAAATTTGTCTGCATGCGAGAGAGAAAAATCATTTCTTGTCCCGCTCAAGAAGTCATCCCCCGAAGGGTAGTGGCCGGAAACGCAATTTCATCGAGACTTTTGTGAGAGATGAAACGATTTCATAAATCTCATACCAGTAGATCGCTGACTTCTACAAAAATTCTAATGATTTGGTTTACTATGAGTAATCTATCTCAGGGTAGTTTTTCAATCAACTTGATAGCAGCAGCACTAACGGTGACAACGGCTAGTACCAATGCTAATAATTCTGCTGCTATTATTACCACCACTGCTACTGTCATCGCTACCATCGTGACTGCGAGGTCCCGCAAGAGAATAACCGGACAACATGCGGTTGTCTTGACAAGGCGAATAACCTCGTTTCACACACGTACTCAAATATAGTTGTCCTTCTTTTTCCATGTCACTCTGTTTTATGTTTCATCTAGCCTGCGAAATCTCGCTGTTACCAGCGCTTTGTGTTCTGTTCCGTTTTTCAACCTAAACTGATACATCAACTCAACCTGTTGTCTTTTCTTCGCTCAGAACTTAAGAAGTTTGAACACAAGCACGGAAGAAGCCCAGACGTTTGCACCGCCTGCTTTGTACGGATTAGCTGCAGAGTCATGCCGGGCGGTATTTCGATAGTTCAGATGGTAGAGTAAACACAGGGCGAGTGCATGGGCAGCGACCATGTGTGAGTTCGAATAACTTCGGAGATGAGAACTGGATCAAATCTGCCGAAACCAACCTTTGTTGGCAACTAACAAGGCTGAAGGCGAGTGCTAGACCTCAGACCATTTGAGACACCTCTAAAGATGGCGATAAACAGCAAGGATGTTGCGGAAGTTAGGCCCGTTACAGGCGCAGTGATCGGCTCATGGTTTTTTTGTATCATTCCGATGTTGGCCCGATCGTTAAGACGAAGTAAGGTAAAATCAAGTGGCCATGTCGTATAAAACCTGTTTTTCTGCAAGCAAAGTCATTTTTAAAATAATTATTCAACAGTTCGGGTGTAAAATCAGCTCATGTGTTACTCCCCCAAGAGTCAACGTTAGGAGCCGGAAGTGAACTGGTTACCTTCCTGTAGTCAGGAAGATACTCTACTGCTGAGCTACCTTGGACAAAGCTTCTGACTGCAAATCGTGTGACCTTACGTCCAGTGTTGGGTGAATATGCGCGAACTAATCTGGTTTTAGTAAGCAGATTAGCCTCGTCGACCACTTTCCGATGAGAACGAACAACACAGATGAACAAGGTACAAGGGACTCTTTGGATTAACCTACAGATGCTTTTGAAGTAGCACGAGGAATCAAATGTTACGTAGGATGGAAAATCCATTTAAAAAATATGTACTTAGGTGATTTACGTTCGAACGTCGTGTACAACCTAATTCACTGGGAGAACATCTGCCCTGGAAGCGGAAAGTCGCCGGTTCAGTTCCGGCTAGCTGTGCCACTTTCTCCAGAGTTGGTGCTTAATTGGACTTTCCGTTCTACGTAAAATACAGAATCTACGTACCACCCCAAAACAACTGGAAATTAATTATTCAATACTTTCGATGCAGCAGGACACTTGGCGATTTCGTAGTCGCAAAGTACGTCATTCTTAATCGCAGTTTAACTATGTGTGTTGCTATGCCGAGGAAAAACGCGGTGTTGCAGTCTCGGCCTGGATTCACTGATTTTTAAAAACAAGCGTCAGATGCATTAATAGGGGCGAAATAATTTAAACCGACCTGAAATTGCGTTGCGGATGTTAAATGCACACAGAGCCTAATCCTATTCGAAATAATTCATGGGGTGATTCCCAGTTTTATGGCGGATTTATTGTACACTAGGTTGGTTGGTCGCACAGCCGGTTAGTGGACAAGAAAAGCGGAACAATTAATTCAGACTTCATTTATCTGGATGTGTATTCAACAAGCTCTCGTTAAAGATTCACACACACACACACACACACACACAAATACACACAAATCGAGTCCATGCGGTCAGGAACAATGTGGCTTGGTGATTACTACAAATGCCCACGAGAAGGTCTGTGGTAAAATGCAGCTGCTTAGATCGTGGTTGTCCTCAGTCCCACAGTCAGTCAGTCAGTCAATCCCATTGGGATCGGGCCTCGGGCAACGGGTTCTTTCGTGTGTATTCGTGTGCGTGTTTTCACCTCCGTGTGTGACGGTGTGTGTGTGTGTGTACCCAATTCCCAAGCGTGCTACAGTAGGACTGAAATGTCGGCCAGGCAAACGCATGATTACCATTCCGTTGCACGCAATGACCTGCTTCAGAAGTTAATGCTGTTTCTAGCTGATTTTGTCCCCAAAACGTTTCCACATCACGAGACCAGCGTAGACAAGGCAAATTCGTTCTAGTCCTCTTCGTACTCGTGCCCGAAGGGTGTAATACCGTATACATATACATATATATATATATACATATATATTGACTTCCAAAGTGTTTCTAAGATCTACGTGAAGTTTGCAAGTTGCAAAAATGAAACCCGGAAGTGCAGGAGAATTCGATATTGGATTTATCTAGCTTAGTTGGGTAAAATCATGCAGTCGGGCCGAGGTGAGCCTGAATTAGTAAGTCAAAAAGATTGATGGACGCGGCTTATCCCCAACAACTTCCAAATGCCATTGTTAGTGGGATTGTTCTTTTCAGCAGAATGGTTTGTCATGTGGTGACAATACCCACGAGTGTATGCCTGGTGCAACTATCTTGGGTTTGAAGTCATGATCAGACTGAAACAGGTTGGATTGTACAGCTATGCTTATTATTAACTATAAAAACTCATATGCAAGGCCATTTGCGCCCACAAATGTTTTCGACCGCGTCTTTTTCATAGCCGGAACTGAGCACAAGCATGTCGATGTTTCGGAAATTCATACTCACTTTTCTGTATTCTACGCGTTCACATACCGAGCCCAAAAATTTGCTCCAGATTTAGACAAGTCGTAATGTAGTCCCAAGTGTCCACTGATAGTAATAACCTATCCGTGAAAATTGAACGATAACTGAAAGCAATGGATCCCTGTCACGAATTCAAGGAAATTCGAGAAATGACTTTTTGTTAGGGGTAATCTGTCGAATGGTTAATATTTTCTCAAAGTCAAAACGCGGCCACGTTAGGTATAATTATTTATATACTGGTTATCATTGTATTGGGGTTAGTAGTACGAAATGCCTCACTGTTTGTTATTCAGTTTTGATCTCGATACGGTGGCCGATCTTCTCAAACGTGCAATTAGCCACCTTTCCAACCATCAGTGTCATGAAAACACTTTCTACGTAGGCATCGTATCACTCGCACTGCCCTGGCTATGTAAGCACTACGATCGTATTCACCTAGGCTGCTCAGTGAATCCATTTGATCGACTCGAAATAACTTGTCTGATTCCGGCTTTCTAAGAGGCTAAAGTTAAAGCATGATATGATTTCTTTTTAAATACTCAACTTTGCACTATGCCCTATCTAGCTAGAGAAACTATTTGAGTATTTTCACGTTAGCGACGAGACAGCATCTGGATGAAAATGAACCACGACAACAGTAGGGGCAACAGCAACAACAACAGCGGCAAAAACAACAAAAACAAAAACAAAGACGACGACACCAGCAGCAGCAACGGAAATAACACCATCACTACAACCACTACCAGTAACCGTAGACGCAGCAATAGCAAACGAGTGGGGGCAGAGAGTTCGATCGATCCGATTTCAGGTAGCGTGTCTGTTGTTCAAGCAGAAAATTGCAGACAAAACATAATAGCCCATTAAGGTACACGGACTTTAGAAAGCAAGATCATTATGACAAACAGAATGCATAGTGAGGCTCGCGGATATTTTTATCCGACTTCTTTACTGTTTAGTCGCCACTTCCCCAAAGTAGACAGCATCTGAACTAGCATGGACAACATGATTGTCAGTAAATTCAATGATTGTTTATTAATCGAAAACCATAGACCCCAAAAGCAAATATTTGAATTATTAATAACACGTGAATTGCGCGATCATCTGAGCATTGTTACATGCGCGTACATTCTAATGTGCGTATGGGCGTGTACATGTGCGTGGTTGTGTATATCTATTCGAATCGAACACGAGACAGCGATCAGTGAATTGAAAGGACAAGCTGCTCGATAGCGCTGCATCAACAGTAGTCTTCGTAATGTTGTATGACGATCATGTTCACGGTAATGACGACGTTGCTAATGATGGGGTTCCTTTGCTCAATCGAATTTCCATACCTAACATGACCACACACATACACATGCAGAACAGTACACACATGTCTCAACTTGACAATCTAACCAGCAAATGTTGCATGTACATTTCGACGGGAAGCTTAAACTTTTGACTTGTTCACTTCCGAGTTTGGTGAACAATCAATACTCATACACTTTTGTCTGATTTACGTTTCTTTTGAGTCAGGCTGTAGTGCCAAGAAGCAGATGTTACTGCTGATCATAGGGCAGATAAAGGGGTAGGCTTTACCAATGAGCTGAATAGACAGGGGCTGGTCGAAGTTTGAGTTACTCAGCTCGGCAAAAAGAGTACAAATGGTGGAATGGAATAGCAAGTCACCGAACTTTACAATCAAGTGTTCATCACACAGTGCATGGACAAATCAGTGCTAAGCTGTTTTATTGGTATATAGAAATAATAGTGATGCATATCCACCTTTTCCAAACTCGGGGAGTTCGATGACGAGTTGAACTCCATAAACATTAGGAAATCTGACCCAGGTCTATTGAAATCTAACATGTCTGTCAGTGGTTATACAAAGTTATAAATGGTTACTAGCAAAATGATCACCGCCTATGCCGTACAGCCTTTATTTTAATTATGAACAATCTAGGCAAGGGTTATGCGGGATTCTTGTATGTCATGCAAGTTCTTCCTGGTCAAGTGGCTCCGGAAGGACCTAGATCTTGATTTTGGATCCCAGTCCTAATATCAAATAACGATCAAATAGTTACTAAAAAGGGTGAACTGGAACATTCCCGATCACCAGCACTAACCGTGGCCAAATTGTTCGTTGTGTTTGCATTCCATTTCGGTTCACCTGCTAATTCTCGTATGGTTGATGGCTTTGGGATCACGACTGTGTGTTGTCCCATCGATGCCAAACAGTGGTTCAATCGCAGGTGCGGTCAACCCTAATCGCTTACTTCATTCATATTGCAGTCCAAAGAGTGAAGTTCTGGGGCCAAATGAAAACCGGAGGACGCAGAAGTGACCCGTGGCGGAGCGACTCAAGCCCGAGCAATCCAAGTCCAAGTAGGACGATTTTTACGAATCCCTGCGCGGTGATCATTTACATGGATGTTTTAAGATTAGATGGTAGGTGCCTGAACCGGTTTCGCCAAAATTGACCTTAGAATTGACTCATTTAAACAGAATCTCCGTTCAAATTGGGATTAACTATTTGCATAGACCTCGCGAAGACATTTCCCTGTTGACAGCTAAAGCTTCCTCGCAGGAAGTGGTGATGACTGTAAAGTGTCTTATGAAGCGGCCTCATCTTTTCCCCTCTCAGGACCTTTTTGATCTACCCAGGTAACGGATGGCAAAGTTGAGTTCAGGGACTAGTAAAATACTATCACGGTATTCTAAAATTATCTCGGGTAAAAGCAACAAGGTGTCCAACATAAAATTCTGTATACTTATGGCTTTGGTTACTTCAAAGGCATACTTACTACGACTGACAGTAAATAGTTCTACGGTAAGGCTCTGCTGTCCTGTGGAAGAAATACGTGAAAATTTCAGTAAATCACATGCTACTCCAACTAACCGAGCATTCAAGCTCTTTAGAACGAGATAGTTTTTACGCACCCAGTGTAAACTTGTCTGTCAATATTCATAACTGCGACGCCATATCATTAAGTATTCTAACTCTAGGTAAGCTTGTTAGTTTCCCGGTTTGGATGTATCAGGTGCGGTCGTCCAAAAAGCATCAAAGCCTCGGTGGAGAGACGTTGAACATATCCCTGGGATGATTTGTGATCAAAAAAACAAAATTAATTCTAACTTCATTTTCTTTGCCGGTTCTATGATCGACCAGCTTGATATATATTTGGGTGGCGTGAGTTTCATTGTTAGCACGAGAGTTTGTCAATTTCAACTTGCCCGGTGCTGTAATGCCTGCGACATAAACGCGAAGCATGACTGCAAAAGGCCTTAAATAGTACCACCATGATTTCCAAAGCAGATGAATATTTTGAAATCTTTGGTGACGGGTTTACCACTGACTGTTTTTAGTTCCAAAGATGTCCGCAATAACTAAGCCAATAAGTACCGTTTATAAGGCAAAAGATGGAAAATTTCCCTCACGTAGATCGGCATGCCGATTAGGCGTTTCAATTACTATTGGAAAGAAAATCCATCAACGTTTACTTTGACAAATCATTCGCTTCGAATGCATTCTGTTTGCAGTGTTCAGTCGACCCGGATGTTTTGTTAAATTAGATACTGATTAAGTACCAATAAAATGATCCATTTTTGCCCGGTTACAAGTACTTAAAGTGCGTATAAATTTGATTACCATATAAAAGGAAATAGTCAATCAATTTGACAAAGGTTGTTCAAACCAAATATTGCATGACTGATTTGAATAAGGTAGAATAAAAACAAACAAATGTGTTTATGTACACATTGCGGGTTGAGAATGGGGAAAATGATATGCTCAATCAAACTAGCGTAGCAAATGTTCTCAACGAAAATTACAATGGTCGTAGGAACGGACCACCTGCGTGGACAGAATGAGCCCAAATTAGGAAACATTTTGATCAGTTTTGCTCACGTATAAAAGGAACAATTATATTAAACTGAACAAGTGCTAATTCTCACTCTTATTGTTATAGGGACGCGGTGTACGGAGAAACGAGTTCTAATAACCGTGTGTGTGTGTGTGTGTGTGTTCAGATTATTTGAAACGGTTTTTCCTCCAATTCACATTCCACCAGCAACATTATCGATTTTTCCTCTTTCTTTTCGAGTGTGTGGTTTAGCTACTCCAATTTGTGAAGAAAATGGGATACTGCAACTTAAGATCTGGGGAGGGATGGACAGGAACTAAGGAGTTGGAGAATGGAAGAGGCTGGAAAGATAAAAAGAACCGAGGAACGAGAGAAATCTAATGCGCAGAAAACAATTCAATTAGCCTAAGAGACGATGAAAGAGCGAAACACTTATGAACTACTCCGTCCATTCAGAGTTTCGCAAATTCTATTCAGTTTTCCATATTCAGGGTCAATTCATTTGTGCACGATCAATCAGGTACGACCGTTAGGTTTGTCAAATCCTATCCTGTTTCATGGTGGACAAACGTGAGGGTATTTACTGCGAAAATGTTGTCATATCGAAAGTTGGACTAGTTTAGATTGAAATTTTGGAGTAAAATCACGAAAAGATTGCCAACAAAGTCTATGATATTATGGAGGAAAATAGAGTATACCGGAGGTACTGGAATCTCGGCTTAATCATAGGAGAAGCGTACATGGATGGCGGGTGCGTTTAATTGTCACACGGTGTTCTGTCGAATAATTTTGGCGCGTTAGACAGTGATAACCATCGGAATGGGACATAAAATGACGAATCGTCAATTAATTTTTAAATGAATTCATCGTTCGTGTCTACAATTTAAGGTTCAAACGAAGTTCTAATGTCAAAGCAAAAAAATGTCAACAAGTGGATGACAGTGGATGAAAGAACAACAGTAATCGCAATAACTATTCGTATTTTTCCGGAGAAATTCTGTTCACTCATCTTTAAGAGAAACATAGTGTTCACAAAAAAATACGAACATGAAGTATGCTTGAATTATGACGAAATATTTAACGAACGTTGCTTATCTTTGGTACTTTCATTTTTTTCAGTTCTTTCTGAACACGAATTTACTCTGGCAAATCGATGACCCCAATACACTGCTGACAACTGTTAACTTTTTCATACTATATACACTCACATGTATTCAGATTGAGCATGAACTGTGGAAAAAATTCAAGTGATTACTTTGTAGATTAATGCTATCACTTATTTCATAGGAAGCTGGCAACGGTGGTCCACTATTTCATCCCCAAGGTATTAATAAAAAATAATTACATCAGAGCTATGGTTGCTTACTCTTTCATTCATTGTTCATTTCATCTGGTTCGCCAATTTTGCCGGACTATCTCGATTACTTCCGACATAGCCGTGCATGGAAAAACCAATCTGGATTCAATGGAACGGAATTAGGCGGGCTCAGATTTTCAGTTAGCCAGATCGTTAGAGAAATGCCTATATGAGCGCTGACGAGTATTACGGTTGTTGAGTTTTTGTCGTGGACTAAACACGTTCAGCTGTCTACTTTTATTTGATAGTTGGCGACGAGATCGACGCGTTATTCGATGAAGCGGCGCCATTCCCTTACATACATCCGCTTAGACAAGGGTACTTTACGGCAAATGCGATCGAAATCGAGAACTCGCAAGGAGAAAACAGTCCAAATAAATGACAAGTCATTAAAATCCGAGATGCGTGTGTACGAAAAGATAGCCTGATACTACTAGTGATGAAACCCCATGGAAAGTCAAAGGCAGTTTATCAAAAATGTCCGCGTGACACTACATTTTCCAGGAGAAAACATTTTGGGCTGGAAAACATTCACCCAACTTGGCCAACTTATTTCGCTGAAGAGGTTGGCAAATTTCGAACACAACAGGGTCACAGAATTCCAAATTTCTGGGTAACCTAAACCGAAATTCGTCGAGAAAGAGAGAACAAACCTATAATAACAGAGACACGACGGGCAAAGTCAATCACTTACGCCATCCTCTTAGGCTTTTTGTTCATTCCAAACATAAAATGTTTTGCTGGCAGAGGTTTCGTCCTACCTCAGATATTATTCATTGTTCATCAGATAAAAAAATGAATTTGAGACAAATGTGCCCATTCGTTTCAGAGCAAATTAAAAAAGTCCTTCCTTCTCCATGTTAGTTAGTCACGGTTGTTGAGTTGAAAATGATGTTGACGATAATAGCGGTTTGAATGACAGTGACGGTTGACACGATGAGCGTGCCTACCCTTCACTGAATTGCATTGGGTCTAAAGCTTCTAAGTGTCATTTTCCCGTGTCCTCTACATAAATCATCGGAATAATTTTGTCCCCGTCCGTAAGCGCACGAATACTAAGGTGAATTTCGGCCCAACAGGGACTCATTATGTTGCTCATCGCGTCCTAACTTCAGCCGCCGGAACAAATGAAATGCATTTGACTATCTCATGCTACTGGAACTCAGCTGCCACGTTCTCACGTCTAATATTCCGAAGCAGTCTACGAATCTAAAGCGCCTTGTCTTTATGTTTAGCTAACAAACTGTTTAGTTGATTTTATCAGAGCAAGTCAGTCCACAAAGTGCGTTGCATAAAATGTTTTTTCCCCACTAAAAATTGTTCGCTTTCACGAGTGGATTATGAGCAAATTGAGATACCACTTAATTCAGCTTTTGATCACCAATACCTGAGTAAATGAGGCAATTCAACTTCTAACGAAGGAGGTACGTTTATGGAAGGCAAATTTTGACGGAATATTATCGAAGTAGGCCGCGTCAGCTAGAACCATGAGGTATACTTATGATCAGTCGTATAAACATAATGATGGCAGAGTTGACACACTCTTTCAGGTGCATTAATAAGTTGTTTTGTGAAAGTCTGCTGAAATTCACTCACTGATTGATTGATTGCTTGATTGACTGATTCAGTCATTCATTTCAAAATTTATTTATTCGCTCTTACTGGCCACCGTAGTTTAAATCGGTTTCGTTTATCTGAGTGACTCCGCGTTAACTTACCTAATGCCCACTCTCGCAGTTGGCCAAAGGAGAGGATCTATGTTGCTGTATTAATTATCGGTCTGGAGAATGCTTCCATGAGCACCACATAAACTTTGGTCGGCCCACCAGACATAATATCAATCGGAGATTTTTATGCTCACTAGGAGCAATCAGATAACTTACTCCATTTTATGTAACTTTGTTTCTCAGGTTATTTAGAGCAAACCTAGTTCAGTATGCTGCACTCTACCACTTTACTCTATCCGTTGCAAGCAAACCCGAGTATGGCTTCCAGCTGCTGCGGTCCAAACTTGCGCCGTTTCGGCCAGAGCCCTTCTAGTTCCTACTGGTCATCCGCAGCTATTTCATTGCCATCGATCTAATTCCGCACCACTATCCCATATACCAACATTACATTTGCTAAAAATTCTAGTTCTTCGCAAGTTGGGTTTTGGAACACGATCTGATATCCCGATATCAGGACAGAGTTCAATTTGGTTAAGTGAATTCGCAGTCAATGCCAGTATTGACCAATGCAACGGAAACCGGGAATTTCCTGGCACAAACTTCCAAGAGTGTTCAGGTCACCAATAATAACACTGCTATTGCTCCCAATACCGCTATCACTGTTACTACTTTTACTATTGCATATGATTTTTGCGTTTTTTGTTATTCCTGATAATCAGGATTCAGTTGTTTGTCGAATCAGAACTCAAAGCTAGAACAGTGTCTCGAATCCGACTTGATAAGAGGACAGGATGATAGCACGAAAAGGGTTCGATTTTACGATCGATAATGATCATTTTTGCTTGCGTGAATCCCTGTTATTTCTCTGACCACTTCGTTTCGAACACAGCTTTTGATTGTGTCTGTCAATGGAATATTTTCATCGTCAAAAGAGAATTTCAAAGGCGCTAAGTTTCTATCAGATAACAATAAAAATGAGATCGACTGGGTGTAGAAGACATACAAAAGCAGAAAAACTATCAGGCATTTTCGCATCAAGTATACGGGCATATTGATCAAGGTAGTATCACGGAATATCTAACATTTTCCGCAACGGGGTGAATTGCCGGCTAAATTATGCGGGAACGTTTCGTCCTTTCTGCTGAAACCATTTTTACAGTCTTCAAGTCACTTCCGAAGTGAAGAGCTAAATGTGACCAGGTCTTGCTTTTTTCGTGTCAAATTGTAAAATCCGCTCTGTCAAGGCCATCAAGGTTCGTTTTCGTCCCGTTAAATCACAAACCATGCCACATGGTGATCAAACAACATCTGTTAGGCAAAAAGTACTTATTGGGCAGAAAAGCGTTAGATCACCAAATGGTGAGGAAAGTACCTTTGCGGCACCTAATGGACTCTATCTGTTGGAGTGCACGCAGGTAGTCCAACCTCTACGTTGATATTCGATACTGACGCTTTAATAGACACAATGTTCCTACTGACTGTGGGAACAGTGCTCCGAAAACGTGTGGGACGTTTAAAGCCCAAACTCATAAGACAAAGTGTTCTCGGCTGAGTCAACCATCGTCAATGAACAGTACGGTAAAATGAATGTGGATTGCAGTTGGCCAGGATTATTCAACATTGTCTCACCCCTTTTTATTCAACCCTCCTAATGACAGCAATAAAAATAGCAATAATAACAATAATAATAATAATTTCATGCATGTCACCGATAATAGCAGATATCTTTTTCATTTTTTCGTGGGCTGAAGGCCCAAGATTCAAAAAGCTATACAGAAAACGTATTAAATGAGCGCAACCTACAGATTAAGGTAGGGAAGGACACCAGTTCTGCCAGCTTCTTGTTACTGCTTTGTGGTATTGAGCATTGATCTATTCAACTATATATGATCACCATTTATCAGAAAGATACACACAGATATTATGAACCAGCTGCCTGTTTCACTAAACGAATCATCTCCCTCCCTATTTTCCGGAAAAAGGTGGAAATTGACTTCATGTCACATAGAACAATAGAACGATGACAACCGGACAGCTAAAAGTGAAATGAAGCAAACCGATTAGTAGTGATTCTGTTTGGTGATATTATATATGAATGATATCTGAATTCATTTGTGAATGGACTGATTTCCCTAAATAACTCTTCTGAAGAAGGATTAAATTGCAGGCTGCGTGGATAAAAATTGTCGCACTTTAGATAAGCCTGTGGTTAATAGTCATCATATTCGTTTGAATGTGTAGTTGCTGCTGCTGTATGACTTATACCAATTTTTGTGCGTTCAGTTCCATGTTTGTTTAGGAAATTTGAAATTTAAGTCTCCTTGCCCTCCTTCCGTAATGTCAGCATAGTCTTGTGACTGAACTGAGATGCGTAAGCACAAGCGATCGGTTGTGTGCATGTCAATTTCAGCTCGCTCCATTTCAGTGAAACAAGTCTGATCTGATTGTGGTGTGTTCTTCCACCACAATTCTTGGTAGATTAGCCTAATGGGGTTCGGATAGTGCTGTTCTGCATTTTTGGTTTCCAGAACACTCATATACACTCTCTGAGGATTTCGGTGCCGCTGCGTATTACTAAGGTTCTCCATATGCGGTGTCGGTGCAACCATCGGAAAACTACGGTCAATTGGAGATCTCAAAGAGCCAAGTTACAACATTTGTAATCTTGAGCCTTTGGTTTGGATTCTTTCAAAAAATCTGTGGGCACACAGATAAGCACACAATTTATTTGATAATTTCGACAAACTCAGAACAACGGCTGTTCTGTTTTGAATTTTTCAGACAGTGCATGGATCTATCTGAGAACAGTATTCAGTGAGTTTGATCACAACATTTTAAACCTGATACAACCAGTTGCTGGAGGACTACTCTCAGTTGTAGATAACAAAGACAAATCGTTTGCAATGTACTCAGAAGTGCTTGTAAGCAATGACTGGCAAAAGTATCTATCTGGCTATTGTTCACTATCAGGACAACAAAATGATTAAAGTATTGAAGTCAACAAAATCCATTGCAGTTTCTTGCACAAGGTCAGTGGTCCGACACAGAAGTTTGTCAAGTTTATCGTCAATCCAGCGGATGAATCAGAGTAACTCAAACTGAGCTGGACTACAAGTGAATAAGTGAATGTCGTAACAAGTGAAGTTGTAGAGTCACGATCAATATTGGGTTGGCCGTACCATGTGGGAATACAATGGGACAATGGACTTAAAACTATTGATGCGGGCGGTCAGACCTCCCCTAAACAGACAAAAAGAATGCCATCTTTTAGTAATTGCCAATAAATGCCTACTTACATCTGTTTCACGATGCACAATTTCACACTTCTCCAAATTCTTGCCTCGCCCTCGAAGACCATTATCGATGATGATCATTCGCCATTGATTCTGATTGCGCAGTTACGATGTCAAATCAGTCAGCCGGCTGATAGACATACTGTATACGCAGATCTATAGGCGTTTCGTACAGTCGGGTTGATACGTGACGGGGAACTGATTTCGGCAGTAATTTTAATTGATATTTTTTTGACAAAGCACTGTTAGTCTCGAGCGTCGTTACGTTTCCACCTCTGAAGTATAGTAAAAAAAATGTTATGGGTGCTTTGTTGTGAAGTGTCGGGCCACCTTTGCACTCATTCAATCAGTGAACAGATTGATGCACAGTCCCCGATTCTAAAACCACGTCATATTACTTATGATAATCATTTCAGTGTCAAGCGATTACAAAATAATATGAATAACCGCAGAAGAAAAGCCAAGGCCAATCACAGGTCTCCCGGTGAGAAAGTGAATGGTGCTAACATAATTTGGTTCTCTCAGAAATCCTAAAATGTTAATTGCGTAACTTCTACCCTACGCTCGTGCTCTTCTTAGCTCACTCACCAAGCAATTCGTGCGCACAGCACCTTGAAGTGGAGATTCACACATTTGGGAAATTAGACCCAATGGCTGGTCATTAGAAAAGCTGCAACTAACTCACAGATAGAATCGGAAATTTTCGAAACTGCTGAGAACGAGAAAAATCCTACTGGGCTTTTCAACCAATAAAATTGCGGAACCAACTGGAAAAATCGATTGATTCTTGGTTGAAATCGATCGCAGATCGTAATCCACTGACTGGACCATGATTAAGGCCATGTACTTGAAACGAGAGCTCTCATGACTGCTGCTTTACTATATGCATTAGGGGTAAGATTAGCATTTTGTGTCCATAATAAGACCGCATGCCTTTGACGAGTACCGTATGCTGAAGGCAGTTATAAAATGCACCCGTTTTATTTCCTACAGATTCACAGCGGGGATTCGTTTGTTTGGTCCAAGTCGTCAATTTTGTGATATACCAACTGGCATCTGCAGACTGCGGTGTCCTTAGTAAGTCAACTTAAAGTAGCTTTGTGATGAGTCTCGTCCAAAACACGTGATGCAATCCGTTACAGCTCCGCTGTAGCTTGCGTAGTCAACCGAAAAATGAAAGGCTTGGTGACAGGCAGTCGTGAGGGTGAAAAATGTCTCAAATGCTATTGACTCGAATGTATTCCCCCCAGTTGAAGACCTTGCTGTTTTATGCATAAAAACACGACTCCCGAATAAAGTGCTTTCTAGTTCCGCTTTGTTTCTCGTTGTCTCCGGCTGAGCAACTTAGGTCGGAGACATTCTAGTGCATATTGGTAATACGTGTCCCCGTCTTATTGAAAGTGATGGAGTTCTGTACTATTATTATTCCAAGTGCAAATACTGTAGACAATCAGAGAACTTCACAGGAAAAGTCATACATTTAACGAAGAATGAGGAGAATCAAAGGTTCAATAAATAGGTAGATTTCTGTCTTCATGACGGAAAACATATATGAGAAAATTAGAAAACTACGTCAACCCCAAGGGATAACAAAGGACAGTGGAGTATCTAAAACTAGACGATTCATGTCGAGACAGAAAAACGCGGTTGGCAGAAAGACGTAAAAGAGTATGTACCTTCAATTGAATGTACTGTGACAAGCATTACATCGACCAGACCAAGAGACAGCTGGCCAATCAAATGCATAAAAACCATCTATAAGAGAATGACCAATTTTTTCCTACATTCGCCGACGGTGAACATTAGATTTACTCTAGATGAAGTCGGTTTTCTGGACCAGGCAAACATATTACTCAGAAAGGTAATTCTGCATGTTTGGTAACTTTTTAATGAATCGCCAGACACAAAGAATCGGATTACGAGTAAGGTTTAGCCGATAGAAAGCAATTCCGCTGGTTGAAGAAGCAGAAGAACAAAGTCGTGCATACACGTGATATTACTGCAAACTCGTTGTTCCAAACTCTTTGAAACAGTACATACAAGCAGCAAACTCACTGAAAGTGAAGAAATCCACAAAAACCAAACAATTCAGCATAATTCAGTGAGTTGGGTTTACCAGATTGGAGGTCAAGTCTCCGAGGTCGAAAATCATGTTAGTGGGTATATAGCAGCAAAACCCAAAAGTATTTGTTCTCAGTTCGTTGTTTTCAAAAACGTCCAATGTCAACGTGATATCAAAATTTGTAAAAATATCGAATATCACATTTGATTACACATGCGCTTTGTCGACGTAACTTCAGCAAACAATGAAACGTTTTTGATTCTAGTGCCAAAGTGATCGGTCACGATCTAAGGAAGAATTACGGAGCCAATTCTATAATCAGAAAAATATCATCCACCGACATAGTCTGGGAGTGAGAAGTCAACATTCAAACTGACTATGATAATGGCTGTCAAATCATAAGCTTCAAACATTCATAACTAAAAATAGTCAACTTCTGACGTTAGCTGGGACAAGTAGAGGCCAGCAAATCAGCGAAGTTGGACACTGAGCCCGCAGTGATGAAAATGAGTTAGTCAACTGAGTCCCTTGGTCCGCCTAGACGTGGCGTCGGCCGAATACAGTTGGGAAACAGCTGCACAAATGTTTCAATCAGTCCCGGGCAGTGGAATTCTTCCGATCACACTATTCTTGTGAAGGTCATTTAGGTCATCGATTACTTGCAGTAACGTTGTTAATTTAACAATTCTTTTACCTTGATTCACCCAATGGGCCTAGCGCTGAGGGATGACGAATGAAACCACCGCGTTCGACACAACGTTGTTGTACACTACGAAGCAAAAATTACCGCTAGCTTATGGTAGACAATGGGGAGAGGTTGGTCCAATTCTCTATTGTCCACTCCCCTGACGATCAAGTTTTGCCGTTTAAAAGACCGCGTCTATGGTGCTGTGGATGATTTCTAGTTTAGGTAATTTTTACAGAGATTAATCCTGCAGTACAAAAGTGCTCTGGTCTTCAGTTTTGCTGCGCAGGTATGATCGAAAGGCTACGCCGTGGATCAGTCCAAGCATCAGAAGACCTGCTAATGCAATGCGGATTCTTGCCAAAACTACCTGTGGTAAAATTTGGGATTGGCTTTGATTCCAAAATTTTCATCCAACAATGTACTGCATTCATCCGTTACACGATGTTGAATATACTTTCTTCATTCATCGAACTATTTTCTGTCATTTATATCCTAACATCTTTTGCGACAACGTGTCAGGTTGGAAAAGCAACAGCATCAAAATGAAACGTTTAAACGAAAACCAAACATGAGATTCATACAACTAGTTGTCTGATTGTGTAACAAACCTCGAATAATCTTGATGCAATCAATCTGGGGTGGATAATTTCCGGGAAACGAGGGAGTGGTAAATGTGTACAAGGTGACACGAGAACTGCCGGACACATTTTCAAAGTACACATCTCGGCCGGTCGATTTGCCCGACATGGAGTAGGATGAACCGCGACGAGCACTAGGGTTGGACACCGCGGGAAATTCCGACCAGCCTCCGTTTGTAGACCACAATGTGCCGGATGGCGGACGAGGCAACTGTGGTGGTTGTGGTGGTACCGATTTGGGCCCAGCCATACTTGGGTCCGTGCTGGCAACCTCATCTCGATCCAAATAGAAGGAATGAATGAAACTGTCACAGGTATGCGATTGATTGGGCAATCGATAGAGGCTCTCTTTGTCAAGCGGTATTCTGGCCCCAATAACAAGCTTTGGAGGCAGGATTGGAGAATCCGTCTGAGCATTGAGAACTGAAGGGAACTGAATAACTACAGGATGTATCAAGGCAGAGAAGAAAAATACAGCCAACTTAGAATGGCCTTATGCATATCATCAGATAGTAAGCGGAGAAACACACTTCACCTGTCCTAACAAACTATTAAGAAGGGCTAAATTTGGTCTTCGCCTCAAGATATCCTCTCACTGAGGTACGTACAAAAAGTCAAACAAGGCAGGAAAAAAGGTAAAGACAACTGTCCATATCCTCGTATCTTCTGAATGATTCCCAAAAAATTAAGGAGAGGCGGAAGTAGTTCTTCAGTAGCAAGTTATTTTTTCTGCAAAAGAATTAGCTGCTAATTGTTCCTAGCGTTCGCCACTCCCTACTGTTTTACTCCATGCCCGTTCACCTATTCTTAGCTGAACACTAAAATGCACATTCCACTCTTGTCTACTAATATCCGCATTACTCCGAGTTCTTTACAACCTTAATCGGGACTTGATCTTTGTCGGATCAAACCATGTCATTGATCCAAATATGTGAACATCCTGTAATCCTAGTGAAAACCATATATGACCTCCCCTGGTCATTCTGAATTCTGGTGTGCGATCGTGATTGGGATTGGTCTGTTTGCTTATGCCTCAGCCAGGTCACATATTGCAACTGAGGCTGAGGTTCGTGCAATCATTTTGTTTTTACGCCTACTTTAGAAAACTAACCGAAATTTAAATTCTGTTGAATGATCTCACTTTACTTAATGGGCAATGTTGAGACGTGTTGGAAGTTCACATAATGTTTATGACTGATTCCTAAAGAACCGTATTGGAGCACAGTTGAAATACTGGATTTCGGGGGATTGCTTAGGGAGAAATCGAACTGCCAGCTTGGTGTTAGTAACACTGTATGATTTTGGTTAGTCGTATTCAAAAATTTTCTCTCTACTTATGAGGGGCGGAAATCAACGGTATAAAATAAACCTAAAGTTTGATTTTCCGAGTCCCAGCTCATTTGTTGTGTTTGTTTCGAACACTTTGACCACCGAGGGTAGTAAATATATATGATAAATAAAATTACACATTATATTATATTATACGTATATATATATATATAAACAGTCTGCATTACAAACGCCAATTAAGAGAAGCTCGGGCGAATAGGACAAGCCACGAAGTTATTGCAGTCTGTCACCCATGCAAAGTTGTGGTTCTTCTGTGAACTCGTCCACGGAGAACTTCCATGCACACTAATGCAAATTAGATTCTGGTGCGACACACCAATTCGCAGTGTACAAGTATAAGGATGTTTGGACAAGAGAGTATTGGGTACGCATACCTGACGAGCGACAATAACCGCCAAACCGATCGTTTGCTTCCGGAAAAGTTTCGCTCACACATCCAGATGCTACTGATAGTTGATATATATATATATATGTATGCTTGTACATTATTAACAAGAACGCAAGTCCATTTTCTGCTTTGTTTGAAAGGTGCCTAGGCAAAGCTTTTGTATTATTATCAGTGTCAATAATGCGGCAAACTTAGTCCGACTATCTCCTTTCACATCCAAAAGTCGCCTCCGCGACCTGTTCCCTCATGGAAAACCTCGAAGTTATTAGGCTTTGCTCAAATCACGGAACTTTAGGAATTATGGATGAACACCCAACCGTCTATGATACCGTACTCACCATGCTATTTGGAAATTTTATGCTATTTATTATAATGTTCTTTAAATCTGTTTTTAGTATTTTGGTGGTCTCTGTGAGTAGTGACCTCCGGTGTCAATCCCTTAGCTGACACCTATTCTCAATTTGGGTTCTGGTTAGGTCCCATTCTATTTTTGCTTGCGCAGATCGTTAGCCTTGAAGCCATTATGCTACGGCTCACTCACCTCGTAACTGTAAGCTACCATCTCTCCTGTTTGTTGTGCCAGGCCTACGGTTACGTCAGACAACCTAAAGTCACTCGCTAGGACAAGAAAAAGTTGATAGTCTCTTTTTGGACGCATAAAGTGCAGAGCTTTAGATGAATCGCTTTTGCATTGAAGAGAATCGAGATCGGGCTTCTGAAGCGACTTACACCATTTCTCCTTTCGTTTTTCAAATATGGCTAGAGGCAGAACCGACCGGTGTACAGATGGAATTGGTCGTATCTTTTTGCTTTTGTCAATCTTGTAAGTAGATTCACTCTTTGACCACGTACGTGAAAACCAGAAAAAATCAGCATTTTGATCTCTAGGCCTTAGTGACAAAATAACCTAGGACAGTTGGTCTTGGGGGACAGAACGTCACCGTGATAAGTATGGCCGGTGGTGGCCAAACGGTTAAGGTCGTGGCGTTTGGACGCGAAGGTCTTGGGTTCGAGTCCTCCCACCGCCAGTCAGCTTACCCAATTGGCATCATTCTGACGGCCCCCGCCTCCTTCCTAAAATCAGTCAACTAGTCAATCAGTCAGCCCACCTGTTTATCTACTTATCTATTTTTCTTTCCATCCTCTTGTTGCCTGTCATTTAGTGGTTCTTGGGGGATGGGGGTGGGATTCACATGTAAAAATTTACTGGATTACAGTTTGAAACAGTAGGAAAAGAGGTTCTGCTTAGTTATTGACAATTCTTTCAGCATGCTTATATTCCGTTAGCAATTATGATGCAGTGAATTAATTCAGCCAGTTGGAAATCAGTGGTCTTTGAAAGAAATTCGGGTTTTTTGCTGAAAATGCGGGAAATTTGTATTACTCTTTGATTGATCTTTCATCATTCCTTAAAAATCACGATGAAGGGAGCTACTATCTTATGCTACAGTCGAGTCAAATCTGGTTTATCCAGCTTACAAAATAACGGATGCGTGTGACCAGAAAGCCAGTTTACTGCTCTGTCTTAAACAAGGAGCCTGGTAACATAGAAGAACCTGCGTATAAACTGTCCATGTTCGGTAATGCAACTCAAGTATATATATATAGGATATTTTTAGTACTATGAAACAACATGCATGCGATAATCGTCTGATAGTATTTGTATTTATTCCGTCAAGAATGCAACACCGTCAACGACAGTGTGAATATGTTTCTAGGGAGCGTCAGAATTTGTTTGTCTCACTGTCTGCAACCAAGCCTGTAGAATGTAAAAATTTATTTATTTTGAAGCTGTTTAGATTTCGACAAACTTCATAGGGGAGATCGATGTTCTGCTAAACGCAATGGATTGTGTGGTTTCATCAGCGGTGTGATTGGATTACATTTAAAGTAGGAGACCTCGAAGCATAGCGCCAAAGTTGTTATTGTACTGGATAATTTTTGCTTGCCCCTTTTGATTTATTTATGTGCATATGGTCACATTCATACACATCCGCTGACTTACTTAAGGTAGATGGGATCTGTTTCAATATGATGTGCCATTCAATGAAGTTGATGTCCTAGTTCCTTCCTTAGATGATCGCGTCCTGAGATCATGAAAACAGCGTACCCTATATGATAAGCTCTTTGAGAACGAAGCAGGGGGAGGTGACAGAGGATGCCCAGTCAAGAAGATTGGAGCATAGGAGGGACGAATAACGGTTTTTTGAGTTTCTGAGTTGTTTTTATCTCAATTGGAAATCAGTTGCTGATTTGAGAAAGACGGTTAACCGGAGCCACTGACCGTGTTCATCGTTAGAGGCTGAGTTCTGCGTACGGCGAATTTCTGGTCACGTGAACTTGATCGGGACAGTTCGTTTTGGCGACCGGGGATGACAATCGCATATTAAATGGAGCAAATGATTTATTGTACAAAGCTTGAAAGTGAATCAGGCCACATGGCTCCAGAATTTCAACTTTCTCCCCCTTTTCCATTCCCAGAAAGGACGACTCGAAAAAGAAGAAAGCAGTCCTTTGGGCATAGCTGAAAACGTTCTGCGCCAGATTTTGTTGAGAATAACCTTTCATTGTTTGTATACAAATGCGGTTCTGGTCGATTTGCTTTTTCCCGGTCTCACTTCCTCTTTCTTTCTTTCTGTCGTATTGCTCGGGTCTTCTACAGGTATACTACGAGAACAGATAAAAATGCGGACCGAAAATTCCGAGAATAAAATAGTTTTATTAGTAATCGAAGCCTACTTTCCTCCGGATTTTTAGTTATCCTTGAGCCGAAATGGATACTCAAATTGGCAGAAAACAGTGAATATCCGGACCGAAAGACGAAAGGAGTGTATGGAAAAATCGATGCGACATGTATTGGTTTTTATTGTGGATGATGTTGTTGGTAGATGTCGTCATTCGTCAGTGTAAACATACGTTCCATATGCTTCAGAATACAGAATATCAATGACTATTTGAATCATTTGCTTCCACCAGATATCCTCGAATAAGTTCGAACCGCCGTTGAACAAAGATCACTGCATGCGTTTGAGACATGCCAAACACGACAAAAAGGCAAGTTCGCCAAATCAACTTCTCCAACAGACCTTAGACATCAATTAGAGTTACAATTACTACAAAAAGGTCTGAACTTCAATCTCCAGAGAAGACCGCTGGTGGTCGAGGAAATTGTGTCAGCTTTGGAACAAGCGTTATTGAACCTCACGGAAGAAAACGCTGATCAAGCTAGACAGAGGATAGGCAATATTCTTAAGAATCAGCAACCATTCGCCCCAAATAAGAAAGGAAAACCCTGGCCAACCTAAAACAAGATCGATCAGTCCATATCTCAAAAGTGGACAAAGGGAATGTTACAGTTATTTTAAATAGGTTAGATTATAACTCAAAGGTTGCCGATCACCTACAGGATGGATCGCATGAAAAAATAGAGAAATCGAACGCCTCATTCAACAAATCAAAGGCCCATGCAAACAAGTGCCCATTTGGCTTGAAGCAAAATCTGTGGTTCTTAGTAACGTCAAAAACCGGCAGACCTGTGAGATTTTACAGCTTGCCAAATGTTCACAAACTCGACATACCCAGTCGTCCAGTTGTAGACTGCACTTCTTGTGAAACGTACGAACCGGCAAAATATTTCAGTGGATTATTATAACCCTGTCAGAAGATAGTAGTAAATTATATCAATGACAAACTTGCCCTTATGTTGAAAGACTTTGAACTAGAAAACGGTGAAGTTGCTGTGAGTTTTGATGTGGTCTTTTTACACACGGATATAGAACTTTGCCTCAAGTCAACGTGCTTCACGCTCAAACATGAGTTGTACAGACAAACGCATGGTATGGTCATGAGATCGCCCATAACCCCCCATTGTGGCAAACCTTTTCCTACACTCAGTTGAATCAAAAGCTTTAATGAATTTTATCCACTCTCCACGTTTGTACATACGGAGTGTCGACAATACATTTGCAGTCATCTAAGCAGCACAAAAAGATAACATTCTTTAGCTTCTCACTAAGCAATATTGATCCCTTAAATTCACAATGGAGTCAGGAGACAACAGCAGAGTCTTCAGCTTCCTGGATTGTCGGCTGAAAGGAAATGACTCGCGTACACTCAGATAAGTATTTTGGCTTCAGTTCAGCTCATCCACGATGCGTGAAACGGACACTTGTTTACTCGCTAGCCAACAGAGTTCAAAAGCAATGCAATGACGATACCGAACGCAAAAATGAATTAAGACGTCTAAACGACATCCTGCAAGACAATCACTATCCGCCACGCCTCATAAGAAGACAATTGGAAACTTGCGTATCAGCGACCAAGACGAAGAAAGAAAAGAAAAAAAGGCCTCGGTCGGAATTCCGTACCGATCGGGTACTTCGGAACCAGTAAGAAAGGGCCTCAGTGACTTTAACATTGAAACGTTCTTCCCGATAGACATTACGTTAAAATACCACTTATCAAAGGCTAAAGATCAAGCCGGTGTGCAAGATCAAGTCAACTATATCTACAAGATCATTTGCAAGGAATGTCCAGCGGAATACATTGGACAAACCAGCAGACAACCGATGGCACAGATAACAGAACACGGAAGGAAAGAAAAGGGCAGACCTTCGAACAAAGCAGCCGTATCAAAACTTGAGCGCAATTCAGCCATCGCTCTGCATGCCATAGCAGAGGGACAAAGATTATGAAAACAAAAGCGCTTCAGCGGGGATTCAAAACCTGCACTGAACGTAAGTTTGCCGAGGCTCTGGTGATAAGCGTCCACCCCACATGCATCAGTCGGAACGACGGGGCAGAGATTTTGGAGATGTGGACAGCCCTAACATCTTTGAGAAACAAACACTCCAAAAGTCACCACGCTAGTTGACTCCACCACCATGGCGACGCATGACGTGAAGGACAACTAATCGCTCATTCGACCCGCCGTTCCAAGTACACATACTCACATACACAGACAACTAAATATCCGTTGGCATGTGAACGTTCCCCAGGTAGTTGATTGCAAAACTTTCCTCGAGAAAGACTACCCACGGTAGTCGAAAGGTTGGCAAATTGCATCTACCAACAACGTTGTTATCAACGTTATATCATCCACATTAAAAATGGCAGAAACAGCTTTTGAATTTATCTGCTCACTATGATTTGTGTACGAGTGAGTGACGAAAGAAACACTGATCACAGTGTTCTGTCGTATCCTACATATGAACTGGGCAGGATGCATATTTTAGTATCATGGCTTGCTATCCTAAGCATCGATAAGTGATAGCGATAAAAAAAACTGTCTCGTGTCGCCTAGTTCCAAGTTCAGATGGGCAATGTACTTCGTACATGTGCTGTGGAAGCTAAATGATTAATGTTTTCTGTATTCAATGCTAAATGCTAGTAGAAGTGCACTGGGTCAAAAGGACGCATCACATTGTGACCAGTAAATAGACGAAACTCCCAGGTTGTCACTGGAATCTTATTTGAATCGTCAGGATCATGAATGCATAAGTCCGTTTAATAATCACATGGTGATTCGTTGGACGATTTTCGTCGGTCAGGCAAGGCTAACTTTCAGAAAGAGCATGCGAAGTCTGAATACATGGTTTTTTCATTATCATTGGTATGTTTTGCATGAAGACGGATGAAAAAATTTCCTCGCAAGCACACAACTGGTTTCTTGGTTATTTCAACTCGTCTGGTGTAAGTAATGGGCACTTTCCTGTCCAACCATCCCTACAATAGTGCACTCCTCCAGAAAATCACTAAGTGATTCTTAAGCGAACTTATCAACCATTCACGCTTCTAACGATTCAAATGAGATTCTAATGAGAAACCAACGAGGGAGTGCACAAGTATGGGGATGGTTGGAAAACAGCATACCGAGTACGCGTACCTGACGAGTAGCGGTAGTTGCGAAACAGATTGTGTCTACTTGGGGCAATCTTGTTCATCCGTCCGTATGTGAAATATACTACTAGCAACAAAAACCAATACTTCCAAGTTGGTTTAACCCATAATGACAAATGCACACAGATAGATGTACTGCGGTTAAAAAAATAAAGTTTTATTCTGGAGTTTTTACTCTTTTATATCTTCCTGTACAACAATGGCATGACACATAAGGAAGGGTCTAGTAATCAAATAAAGTTGAGTCAGAAAGGAGTGATGCGGCCTGTATCACCAACTATACAATAGTTTGTTTGTGATTAAGCACGATGCCTTGATACTGTAAGGAAATTTATGCAATGAAAGAGTAAATAAGAGGAGTAACCGTAGTGGCTGTCAGAAGACAGAGGAGACCGTCAAATAATCAAAGTAGGTAAAACAAGCTTGGCCACTTCGAGGTTAGAGGAAGAAATTTCATAAAGAAAAAGACAACGGTTTGTGCTGTTCAAAATCACTCGCATGTAACAATGTAAGAGGTTAAGTGTTTGTCAGAAAACAGAACCGCATTCTCGTTGCAATTATCATCGCATCAGGGATTCAAATTTACATGAGAGTATGCGATCGGTATGTGTGCTCGACACGCTTTCGGCCAGTCGGCCCTGGGACTTGTACACTCCGGAGTTCTCATTTTCGCATCACGACTTTTCCCGTTAGGTTGTGGTCCAAAACCTACAATTCTTCGGCCTCGATCGGATATCCTTTAGGACTAGTCCATTATCGTTTAGCCTCGGTGCTCACAACATGCAAATCGAACTATAACGAGGTCGACCAGTGTTGGCAAAGACTAATTTTGTGGAGCTTCGTAGACAAGCGACAAGGAGAGCTGGAGCCAGATCAAAAATTCTCGGAATATTCTCAAGGCATGGATAGTTTGAAAGTTTCGTTTTTACAAATCTTGGTGTGGTATTGCTAAATAAATAAACAAATCTTGGAGATTCTAAGCTCCCAGATGGCCACTGTATGCTCCTCGCATGTTTCAAAGTGGTGAAAGGAGGTGAGATAACTGGATGAATTATCTTTCTGTCACCACATCCATGTCCGAGTTTCATCGACCTAAGTCTAGGATACGGTAACCTCGTATTTTTTAAATGTATCCCATCTTGTTCTATTGTCAGAAATTACAAATACAAAATAATGTACAGTATACACTTCATTTAGGTATATTGATTCGAAATGCATTTTGAACATCGTTTTCTAGCCTTGCCGTTATGTTATATCTCACTCATCAAGTAGGTGCATGGCTTGAAAATACCAAGACAGATTCTAATGGGATCAGTCTTACTAATCTGACATTGTACACAACTATAGGAGCAGCATCAATGCGAATGTGAGAGCAAGTCCCTAAGGTTGTGCAAGCAACAAAGATCGACAAGGAGTAAGCGCGTGTGTGCACAAGTTTGGGGATTTGCAACAAATCACCGAAAATTTAGGCGGCAAGATGAAAAAAATAGGTCGAGTTTCTGGGCCCCCCGACTGCCAAATAATTTTCAAACCTAGATTGCACAAAAAAACGACCACTGCTGAATTTCCGAGTAGAAGAAAATCTGATGGGCATATTGAAGCAGTTAGACGATTGCCGTTACCAATTTACTGTCGCCCGGCCTATTGGCTCACCTCATCACATTGGTTCTATCGCACTCCAACTCTCAGAGTCACGGTTGCCGGTACCTCCTCACTTGTGATGGACCCCAGAGGTTATGGATCGGACCCTTTACATTGTGGTCATTCTTCAATCGTGCCACAGAAATAAAAAAAAGGACAATGAGAATAGCTAAGTCGTGTGGATATCTGTCAACGCGTTAGTCAGTATTTAACTGGTAGATGAACGTGCTTTACCAATCAAAGAACAGGTCGATGGTCACTACAAGCTCGTACCAGCTCACGAAATTTTGAAAAACTCTAGCAAAATAAAATTTGCCAACATCTGTCGATCCCAGTACATTTTGTTCTCACTCGGTCATACTGAGTGTCGGGGCTAAATACTTGTGGATCGAGGCTAAAGAATGGCGAATTTTAACCAGACCTTTATGATGAGCAAAGGTGTGAAGTCAAAATGTGATGCCATTGTGACCACGGTGCAAAAATAGGGAAGCACATTAGGCCGATGGCTATAAGCGTGACCTTTGCTACGATCATACCGTTGGCCTTAGATCTGTCAAGAACTAAGTGAGTTAACCTTCGGTCTAGAATCTTCCTAACTGCATAGAGAAATTCCTGTGGACATCTTGTTTTTTTAAATCTTTTTGTTTACAAAAATGGCGAGTGACACCACATCCTGTGTGTCGAATGTAGTAGTTCTTATCCTTTGTGTCTTGGTCTGTCTGCCTGTTTGTCTCATAGCACAATTTTCGCGGACAATCTGACAGAATAGGCAAAGCCTGGCAATATATATTTTAGCAACTCATAAAATTATGTTACGCAGTACGGAGAGACGAAGCATAATATTTTGATTTCCATCAAACTGCTGGGTATTTGAAATACAAATTTTACTTCTAGCGAATGGTATTCATACGACCTTGAATTGAACCTCGAAATTTGGAAATAAAGTGACATTTCGGCTTACATGGAACATTTCAACAAAAAACGTTTTGATGTGGAAAATAACTGCTTATCTTAATGCTTTTGTCACTGTCAGATATGAATGAGGTCAGTATTTCGGTAAAATGAAAGCGTCTGACAAAGGGCCAAAAATAAAAGTCTGTTTTTGCATTTTTACCTTTTTATTTGAACTAATGGTTTGGTTGAAATAACTGATTATTTTTTTGTGTTGAATACTTTGTTAGGCTACACGATTCTACCAGCTAAAAAGAGTGTGGCAGAACAAAAGAGTAAAACAAGAAGACGGGATGTCGAAACATATTAGGGTAGGGTGTATATATGTACGGATGTTGAAAACTGAGGGCTCAGATACGTATCTGACTCTGGTAATGAAGAAAGCCAATCAGGAACCAGTTTTGTGGGTGGCATAGGGTTTTACTTTATTTTTTCGTTTTCTTCTGCAGTTGATAATCTCTAATTGAACTTAAGAAATAATTGCGTAAAACTAATGAGGCTTTTCTTGTGACTTCGGTGTTCGCATATGGTGAAACGTACAATTTTTTGATCAAACTAGACTGTTTTTTAATCCGACCGTTCTTATTAATCGCGCATTAACTGTAGGGGGTTTATCTAGGTAGCCGCGACAGTAGCAGCAGCAACACTAATTGTTATTGTCGTGTTTGCATGTGTTATTATTATTATTATTATTATTATTATTATTGTTATTAGTAATGACGTAATAAGAGGTGGGATTAGTACTGTTAATACTACTGGTGTTAGCAGAAGCAGTATTGCCAGTGGTGGTGGTGATAGTGGTATTATGAGCACATTTTCGTCGTGATTGTGAAACGAGTTGTTGTGGAACAAATTATCAATCAGCTCACCTTATTGAAATATACTGATTTATTTTATCTGATCTTTTAGAGATATGCATCAGCAATGCATATACACTTGGATTGAGTTTGAAGTTGGGATGAACAAGTCTGAACATGACGTCTAAGCAAACAGGCCTCCGAGATTTCCTCTTTGGAATATTTTCGATGTCAGCTCTTCTTGATACAACACCCTCAATAAATAACTTATGTTTTTAGGGTTACACATCACTACCCATACAGCCTTGAATTCTGATGCTAGGAACGCCTCATTCCACGAGGCCGATGGTTTTGCCAGCATCTTAAACAATGCTCTCAGTTAGCGCATTTTGGTGGTCGTACTCATGATTTGATCGTCGACAGCGTAAGTTACCATACGTAAATAATCATACCACTCTGTCGTATGCACCGTGTGAATGAGAAGGCAATTTAGTGCACTTTCCTCGTTTTTCATTGGTGGGGTTTCTCCGAGTTTTTCATTGTACGATTTGTCTTCTGGATTCTAAACTATCTTCAACCCAAAATAAATTAAATGGCAATGTAATAAATTCATGTTCCTATTGGAAGGTATATTGCACACACATACCTGTTTGCATTTCGTATGGTTTTTAAAAACCTTGTCTCAAAGTAAAAAGATTTCATGAGGTCCGGTATAGTTTATTTTGCGCTGAGTCTAATTTGCCTAACTTTATTCAAGTCGATAGACAAAATTTCCAGTTTTTCAAGCACTTGAGACAGGAAGAGAGGTAACAAAACAGACAAGTATGCAAACGAGCTCATTTAATTAGCGCTCCCTGTCACAAAAAAAAATATTGGATGACAAACCCGTGCCAGACGGTCTTTTGGTGATGATTTCATGCCTTGAAAGTGAAATACGAGACAATCGCAGACGTCTCAATTCCAAACAGTTTCGACCGAGTGAGCATGCCCGGTGTCCATTGGAAGTTAATAGGGCTGAGCTGGGATTTGAGCATGTAGCTTTCGAGTACATTTCAATATGGACACGAACATAACTCATTCGAAAATAGATCAACACACGATCATTTTGACTGAATTAATTTTGAACACTTGGTAAACGATGCGAATGACCTAGCAAAGGTAAACAAAACCGAGGATGCCTCAAAACAAAAATAGTTTTTAGGATGACGTTGAGATTGGCTAGTTTATTCAAGTATTGTAACAACAGCAACGACAACAAAGATATTAGCAGCAATGACGACAACAACTGCAACAGAAAAAGTGAGAAATGAATGAATCGTAGAAGTGTGTCAGGTTCCCCTGATATGGAAATAGAACAACCTTGGTGAATCGCACAATGAAGACGATGAGAGGAAATTTTAAGGGCAAGATCTGCAAAGTATACTGACCTACTGAAAAAAATATAAGATATTCAACGAAAGCTGACCATTTCCTCTAAAGACCTTCCCCGAAGGACCATTTTTGTTAGCATACAAATTACTGGATACCTGGGTCCCAATGGAAAATCCAGTTCATAATGTGTTTTTGTGGCAACCTTTCAACTTCGCGAATTTTACCAATTAATTGAATTCTATGCCCCCGGGCTTCATCACACCCAATCAAGCAGGTCTATCGGTCTCCCGGGCGAAGACTGCAATCTTGATTTTTGTTCCTTTTTAAATGAAGTAAAATTTTACAAAAATTTACTACAACTAATCGCTGGTCACGCGCAATTTTATTCCCGCAGGCGGGTAAAGAAATCAGTTCGAAAGTAGATACAAACGAGGTAGTCGAAAACCAAATGCAAAAGTCCTACGCTTCGCGAAGTTTCAATGTAAATCCTCAGATTCTAAGGCGGATTGGAAAAGTGCATTTAAATAACTTGAAATCGTTGACTCCGAAATGACCTTGAACCAGATGATCGATGCTTGTCGACTGTTTGTTCCACGTGTATTTTTATAACAGAAATACACAATCTCGCAAAAGCATTTTAAATATTTTGTGCACAGCGGTGGATTAGGCGATTTCCTAAAGGAACGAGCCCGAGGGTTTGACTGATTGATTCTACTGATTCAAAGAGAAACGCTGCCTCAGATAAGCGAATCACAGCAGTCCATTCCTATGTGCGATTTCTATTTGTGTAATGTAGAAAAACCATCAATATATTTGATAGTAGAAAATTCCGAAGATATTTGACAAGGCCACAAAATTCGACTGGTTGAAAGTGCGCGTTATTTTAGAGTGCTTGATTGGCATCGGAGTGGCAGTTCTAGTCCCAAGGGGTCTATGACCTTTGAACTATGTTTTTCTGACGAAAGACCGCTGTTATCATATTTGATTTCGGTTCAGAAACAGTCTTGCGATGTGCGTGACGAAGCCAGTTCAATAAGCTAGTCTTTCTAATCCGATTTCGAAAACAAAGCTTGTCATCAATCGACAGAGTATTCGAACTTGTCACAAAGGCCAGGCATATTTGGAAGAAAATTGTTAGAAATGGTGATTTTAAATTTACCTATTCGGTTATCCAAAAAACATTCTGACGTGAGTGTTCAGACTAGTACGAAGGTACATGTTTATTGCAGCACTCGTTGGCACGGCTTCTCCGTACTCTAGTTGTATGCGTATTTACAGGTGTACAACTTTTTCAACATGGTACGGTTGTCTAACGTACTCATATCAGCATACCTGACACACTAGTCTTCCGATTTGATTATTCGAATGATGCACGTGATTGTACTGATCTTTTGAAAACAAAATTCTAGTTTTATGGTCCCCGGTTCAAACACTGAGGTAACTGTAGCATCGAGAATTCTCATAAAGAAAAACAAATCGACCCTTCAGTTGGCAATGTTGATGCAGCGATTTTCTTAGCCTATGAGGAAGTGTTCATTGAGGAACAGAAAAGCCGTAAGCAGCTTACTGAGTTGAGTATGATTTGGAACCCCAAGGTCACACAGTGAATCAATTAAGGGTATTCAGTGACATGTTCCATTGCTGCAGTCATCGTCGAAACTGCGTGCAACATCATTCTTTATCTGACTTTTTAGTTTTTAGCTATGTCTTTTGTCCATTCACATGGTTGTTGTTTGCTTTCTTCATTTTTATCCCTCAAAAATTTTGTTCTAGATGAATTACTGAACTATTGACTCAAGAATTTAGAGTAAAAGGATAGGAGAACTGAAATGAAAATAGGCGAACTTCTTATAATCCGGAGCTTGGTCCGAGCAGAAAAATTCCCATCCCGCGAGCACATGTGGGTGATTTTGCAAAAAACACGACGACATACAACCACACATTGGTTGTTTGTGACTACACACATTATCACAACTATATTACAGTTATGAGAACTGACTCGGCATTTCAGGTCTTCCTCGTGTCCGGAATCCAAAAGTCTGTTAGTTATCAAACATTGAATCGCTTTTGCCATTACCAGTCTCGATAGCACCGTTAGTGACAGAGCCCCATTAGCCAGGCATCTGGACCCGATAGAAGGTTAGCAGTATTGCTGTCCGGTGTTCGATTCTAATACTTTCCCAATTTTCCAATTCCACCATGTGCCAAATTTTCCGGATGCTTTCCCGGAGAAATTTTTTCTAAAAAAATTCTCTCTCCTTTCTTCATTCTCTACTAAGCAGACAGGAGTAGTTGAATGGCAAAAATATACAAACAGGAATGTGCAAAGCGACAAAAATTGAAAAAAATGATGAAACAAAAAACAAATCTTCTGCCAAAATTCGATGACAGATAACATCTGGCGTACTAACTCACATGTACACAAGATGGTCAAAAGGGGCACGGCAGGCATTGGAAATTTGTTGATTCTGCGCGGTGGTTTCATGTGGAAGTAAATATCTGAAATGGAGGTTTGACAAGAACTGATTAGTATATGAATTATTGACAATGTTACCAATTTAGAGAATCGTCAGACTTGTTGCGGCAATCAGAGAAGGTCATCGGCTGGATCTGATGTGTTTGCAATAAAAAAGCAAACAGACCGCACCAGTCTTTAGGAAAAGAACATTTTTTATAACGCATTACCAATTTACCGTGGCAAAAGGTAATGAATGGCTGATGTCAGATTACCAATTGAGGTAGTAATATGAGCACAGGCAATAAGCGGGACATTGCTGACTTAAACGTTAATAAGCTGCCGGAGGCATTTAAGCCTAGCATTATTTCGTGGCCGCCCACATTGTGTAAGGTGTTTGCTTTTGGGAAAATTAACAGAAACCTTTGAGTCGAAAGTAGTGTGACCCACAAAGCGAAGGAACACTAAACTCATCCTAGGAGCTGAGAACATTTGTATACTTATCAATACATGTCCCGCTGGGAAGAACGGACATTCCGGTCCTGATTGTCATGCGTGAGGGCCGATGCTGGATGGGATTGATCATATTTCACAAATGATTAAAATGGTGGGCAATCACTGCTTGGGAGTCCGAGCACGAAACACTTAAGTAATCACGATTTATCACTAAAACTTCTAGGTCTCAACAAGAACCTTTCCGCAAGGCAGCATGGAGTGGCTCAGTGAATGTTCATCGATTTGGATCAGTTATTTTTTCATTCATTTTTGTCCGATTGGGTCGTCAGCTCAAGTCAATCCCAACCTGAAAGATTAAGAGATTGATTCGTCAGATCTATGTTCACTGACCGTTCAGAAATGGTTTGGTCTTCGATTAGGTATAAGTCATCCAAAGTATCTCATCCGCCTACAGTTGTTGGACCACCGTTTTGTTTTCCAAAGGCCAGCGATCGATGTGTCCTTAGACATTTGTGCAGTCTCCTGTACAATAGATGCCTCTGCAATATGGCATTATTTGTTAAGGAATGAACTGACTACGAAGTAGGTGCTAATCTCGAAAGTGTTTTGCGGTTGCAACTCAGGTCGGATAAGGGCGTGGTCATCATTTGCCAATCTTCGTTGTCTATATTGGTGCACGGCAGGGCTGCCCCACATCGCAGTTTTTCAACTCTGCCATATAAGCTGCTATTCAGAACTTTTTATATGACCCATTGAATTCGGCCCAGAGGAAAATGTTTTTGATTTGGAATGAGAAGATCACCACTTCTTGCTGAGTGACGATAAACAGACAATTCAACGCGCTTTGGCAAGCCCGGGGAGAGAATTCTCGCACCTTAAAAACATACGTACATCTTCACTACTGGCAGGAGCTCTTGGTTGCACTCACATTTGTGGTTATGATCAGCGTCGAATTAGCAGCTTTTAAGTACCTTAGAAGTCTGATTACACCTACTGGCGGCGGGGGGGCAGGTCCTATCCTGCACTGCGAAAGCCAGAACATCATTCACTAGCCTGCTACGTTCGTGGCCCGGCCATGACATCTGGCTTTACCTCGAACAAGGGAGATGATTCTTATTGTCATTTATAGTGGCGAGGCTTGGCCTCGTTGCATCAGGGGTATCCTACTGCATATTCAACCGCAGGTATCTCCAAAACGTTGCGCGAACTTCGTGGAAACTTTGGGTGAGTGATCACGAGGTACATCGTTGTGTGTTGGATGCTGACAGTCGTCCTCTGTCTAAGGTAATCTTTCTGCATCGACTTCGATAGCTTCCACACGTATTACAAATATTTGCTTACGATCTACCTTCATGTGCTGCTTTTGCATGGGCTCATCAAGACTACTTGATGTTAAAAATATGCCAGGCTGTGTTTGGTTGTCGTGAAAAGATCAAGCTAGCATCGATTTTATTATCGGTCGGTTCGTCGCGCATTCTGGGTTCGGGCCCAAGTAATGAGAATTCTCGTGTCTTAGAGATGAAAAGGGATATGGCCTAGAACCTAAGTCAGTAGTGCGAATGCTGTGTACTTCGTTTGTACAATACATAACTTGTAAAAAACAGCAAAACAAAGAAACTGGAGAAAGCACAAGGGCATTCTGCCCTCGTTCCTAACGTTGGCTCAGCCCAACTGACAAACAATTATCAACCAATCACACTTGTGCTTCTTCTGTCCACTCCTCGACCAACAGCTTCCATGCACACTCCTCATGCTACAAATTCGATTCTCGTGAGACATATCAATCAATTCGGAGTGTACAAGTATGTGGATGTTTGGACAAGAGAGCACCGGGTAGGCATACCTGACGAGCGACAATAACCGCCAAACCGGTCGTGTGCTCCCGGGCAAATTTTGTTCACTCATCCAGATACTACTT